>JAHRHZ010000094.1:3968686-3981602 GCA_024137785.1 Ginglymostoma cirratum | reverse complement strand
TTTCCTGCTCCTATGATGCTGCTTGACCTGCTGTGTTCATCCAGCCCCATGCTTGTTATCTCGGATCCTCCAGCATCTGCAGTACCTTTTATCTCCCCTACTGTATCTGTCTAACTCTGCATTTCCAATGGCTAATCCACCTAAGCCACACTATGGGACAATATAGCATGGCCACTCCACCTAACCTGCATAAGCTCTTTTTACCCAGTTATAGGAAGGATATTGTTAAGCTGAAGAGGGATCAGAAGAGGTCTACCAGATTGCTGGGTATGGAACATTTGAGTTAAAGAGAAAAGCTGGATAGGCTGGGACTTTTTTTTGACTGGAGTGTAGGAGCTTGAGAGGTGACCTTATATAAGTTTACAAAATAATGAGGGGTATAGATTGAGTTAACGCTAGGTGTCTTTTCCCTAGCCTGGGGGATTTCAAGACTGGGGGCACATTTTTAAGGTGAGAGGAGAAAAATTTTAGAAAGACGTGGAGACACGTTTGTACACACAGCGTGGTTTGTGTTTGGAATGAACTTCCTGAGGAAGAGGCGGATGTGAGTCCAGTTACAACATTTAAAAGACATTTGGATAAGTACATGAATAGTAAAGGTTTGGATGGAGACGCTAGATGGGACTGGTTTAGTTTGCATTCATAGTCGACATGGACATGTTGGGCCGAAGGGTCTGTTTCTGAGCAGTATGACTCTATGAATCTATCCCTGGACAATATGGGCAATTTAGCATGGCCAACCCACCTGATGTGTAAGTTCATGACAGGAGCTGTTCCCTTTGACAAATGTCCTCATTCATTTGAGGGACTACTAGAAGAAGAAAAAGCCCCTTTTTAATTAGCAGTGGAGAAATTAACTTTGTCTTGTTTGCTGCCTTTGCATTTCCTTCAAAAATACTTGGGGGTATAATTGGGGCTTGATTCGAAGCTTTACAGCAGCGACCACACTTTGAAAGTATGTCAATGGCTATAAAGCTTTCTCGATGTTCACAACATTGTGAAAGGCGTCCTTTAAGAACCAGTCTGTCATATCGCTGGCAGGAAGCAAGCCAAAGCGAGTACAGCACTCTCATGAATTGTCCTTTAATGGGTGAGCTGATCAGGTACATTCATCCAAACTAAGAGTATTACTGTTTCCCATGAAGGTTTCAAGGCTTTTTATTGATTTGTCACTATGTAAGGGACAGTGGGATTAATCTGCCTGCTGTAGTTTGACGAGTTCCAGCTAATTTCATTTCTCCGTGATATCAATACCGTTCACTATTTAATCAACCCAATTGCTAACAGTGGTCAAAACAGAGAATCAACAGAAGGTTTTCATATTAATCATCATTCTTTAATACAGTTTCCTTTACCAAAAGCGTACTGATTATAAAGATGAAAAAAGCAAAGATGCCATTTTAAGATTGGTTTCTTACAGTAAAACAGTTAACCTCATTTATCAGTGTCTACCCGTCCTGCCTTTCCTTTTTCTAATGTAATAACATTTTCAGGATTTAATTTACAAAGATGGTCCTGTTTCCTAATTACTGCCGTCCCAGACAGTGAAATTTAATTTCGACGGCCCTTATTTTCTAATAAATATGTTCTTTCGAAACACGTAAATATGTGATCTCAGTGAAAGTGATGTCATGCGATGGAAAAGGTGAGCTGAGCAAAGGTTGCTTTTAACTTATCTTGCAGCAAGTTCCGCTGATCACTGTAAGCTGTCGGTATGAAGGGACAAACGCACAGTCCGCAGTCACCCGGTAATTCAAACATCTTTCTGAGCAACAGCCACCACCCCCCTCCTCCCCCAATTCAATTGGATGTACCGCTCATACCGCGGAATTGGCCATACCTGAGCATCGGAATTTTTTAGCCTTGATCTGGTTGATGCGTTTATTAGCCAGTCGACGTGGGCTGGTGCAGCGGGCACCGCTAGTTTCAATCGGGTTGTTGTGGAGATAGTCAGCCAACCACCTCAGATGGCAGTCACACACGAAAGGATTCTGGGCCAGGTGGCTGAGTTTGTAAGAGAGAGAGAAATAATTTCAAAAACCAAAGAATTAAGAGATTGCAAAGTACCATATATTAGCTTTCTATTGTCAACCACATTGCAAGGCAAGTTCTACAGTAGGCTGCACTATCACAGATCAGCTTCGGAAGTATACTCTCCCTGCAGCATCGGAGGCTGAGGGGTGACATCATGGTGGTTTATGCAATCATGAGGGGCGTGCATACAACGAATAGTCAAGGTCTTTTCCCCAGGGTAGGGGAGTCCAAAACTAGAGGGCATTGGTTTAAGGGGAAAGGGGAAAGATTTAAAAGGGACCCGAGGGGCAACATTTTCACACAGAGGGTGGTGCGTGTGTGGAATGAGCTGCCAGAGGAGCAGGTGGAGGCTGGTACAATTACAACGTTTAAAAGGCATCTGGATGGGCACATGAATGGGAAGGGTTTAGAGGGATATGGGCCAAATGCTGGCAAATTGGACCAGATTAATTTAGGACGGGTTGGGCCGAAGGGTCTGTTTCCGTGCTGTATACCTTTATGGCTCTATTCTATCTTCTTTTTGGTTAATTTTCAAGTTTTTTAAGCAGTCTTAGGAAACTGGCTGACCATCAGGAGAAATACAGTCATTATCTGTAACTCAGCATATCAGCTGGGAGGGCTGACAGAGTTTGTCAGGAGCTGAGCTAACAACGTATAGTAAAAAAAAACCTGGTCTAATGATGGCCAAGTAAACATTGTTGATTGTCAGAAAAACCTATCTGTTTTATTAGTATCTGGTGTAGGAGGAAGTCTGCTGCCCTTACCCAGGCTGACCCACATATGACTCCCGAACTACAGCAGTGCAGTTGAATCTTAATTGCTCTCTGGGAAATTATTGATGGACATAAACTGCTGGGCCCAGACGTGCATACCGTAAAGGAATAACAGAAAAGACAGGTACAGTCATTAACACTGCATCCTGTCGAGAACAAGTTATCTCATATGGAGCCAGTTAAAAAATAAAAATGAATTTTCTACTTATTAAAGGTTTTAAGTATGTTGTACTGAGATCAAAGGTTAAAGAAAAGTATGCAGGTAATAAATAAAAATAAAACTCTTGAATGATCAGATACTTAAAAATTGATTTGCGGATTAATCAAACCTTATCTTCATTTTAATAAATCATAGACAGAATCTGATTATTACATAATGATGCTCTGAATTAAAAGTTGGTTCGATTTTGTATTCTATTCTATGAAGGATAATCTATTCTAAAAGTTAGTCTCGTAGAATCCCTACAGTGCAGAGGCAGGCCATTCAGCCCATTGAGTCCACATTAACCACCCCCAAAGAGCATCCCACCAGACCCACCTTTTACACTCTCCCTGTAACCCTGTATTTCCCACGGCTAATCCACCTAGCCTGCACACTATAGGGCAGTTTAGCATGGCCAATCCACCTATAACCTTCACACCTTTGGACCATGGGAAGAACCCAGACAGACATAGCAAGAATGTGCAAATTCCACACAGACAGTCACCTGAGGCTGGAATTGAACCCAAGTCTCTGGAGCTGTGAGCCATCATGCCACCCGCCGTGTCTCCATTTGACTTCAGCTTTTTAGCCAATGGAAGAAAGCAAACTAAGGATCTGAAAGGGCTAGAGATAAAAGGTACTGCAGATGCTGGAGAATCCGAGATAATAAGCATGGGGCTGGATGAACACAGCAGGTCAAGCAGCATCATAGGAGCAGGAATGCTTGACCTGCTGTGTTCATCCAGTCCCATGCTTGTTATCTGAAAGGGCTAATTGTATAATAGATGATAACTGTATATTAAAGCCATTGTAACTGTCTGAGGAGCAAGATTGTGATGATATTCACAATGTTGGTGAGCTTAACTCAAAACCATTGCTCAGCCACCTTGAGCATTGATTAGCCAAGCATTCCCAGAATCAAAGGAAAAATGTAATGGGGCTGAGTGCTTCCCAAAACTGAGGTGCACTCAATTTAAAACTTCCATGCTGAGAGTGAAAGATTTTTATTAGCATGGGTACTTGGGGTTAGAGTACCACCAACCTAATTAAATGGAGGAAAATTGGAAGCCAACTATTATCTAATTGAATGGCAGAAGAAATTCAAGGGGCTGAATGGCCAACTATACCATTGCCTGTTTCTAGTCGTAGCCATTGGGCTGGAGTCAGGGCTGTGACAATTCACAGAGATTATTACCAGAAAGTTCGTTTGCAGACAACGGACAATGAACTCAGTTGAGCTCCTCCTTTAACAAAGTCTCTAAAATTAGTAATGGAGTTACCAGTAAAAGAGAACACATACAGCGTTTGAATGGAGCGGAGTGGCGTGAACAGTCCCTTTGTGATGGTCTGGAGCTTGTTGTCATACAGTGAAAGGAGATTGAGGTTCTGCAAGTCCTGGAAGGTGTTTACACGCAAACAGTTAATTTTGTTGGCATTCAGCAATCTGTAGAAGGTGAAGAGAAATGGTCCAGTTAGATTCTGTTCATTTCAGTGTGGAGTTCCCCAGACTAGCGTCAGTATCAGATCAGTGCTGTCTAATACGTTATCAGACCTCTGCTGTCCAATCACCTGCGCAGTGGCTAGCATGCCAACTAGTGTTGGACCTGGACTGTCCAGTCGCATGTACACAGACTTTATGTAAACCACACTGTACTTGTGGCTTCAAATAACCTGCACAGTTATTTGCAGTATCAGTGCCGAACCTGTACAGTCTGATTACCTGCACAGATACTGTCCCTCGACCAGTATTTGACCTGTACTGCCTGATCACCCGTCTTTGCAGAGCCTTCAGTGTGTTATCAAGCTACAGAATCACAGAAGAGTTATTAGCAACGTACAACACTGAGCCACAAAGCACGATATTAGGTCAGGTGATTGTGCAAACAGAGGTTTTTTACAACGTGTCTTTGAGGAGGAAGCTATGGGGAAAGGCAGAGAGGTGTAGGAAGGGCACTCTTGAGCTTAGAATCCAGACAAAAGTTCTGTCAAAAACAGCAGAGCGAGTAAAACTGGGGATGTGCAACAGGCCAGAACTGGATGGGATTGGGGCCAGAAAAAGTAGGGAGTGATGAGGCTACGCAGGGATTTGAAAGCAAGCATAAGACTTTAAAAGTCAAAACATTGCTTGTCCTGGAGACAATGCAGATCACAGAGCGCAGAAATTCGAGTAGAACAGGACTCAGTGCAAATAGGGACAGTAGGAACTGCTGATGCTAGAGAATCACAGATAAAACGTTGTGGAGCTGGATGAACACAGCAGGCCGAGCAGCATCAGAGGAGCAGGAAAGTTGACGTTTCGGTTCAGAAATGGGGGAGGGGAAGGGGATTCTGAAATAAATAGGGAGAGAGGGGGAGGCGGATAGAAGATGGATAAAGGAGAAGGTAGGTTGATAGAACATTCAGTGCAAATAGGCTCCTGTTTCTCAAGTGCTGGGCTTCTCCACTGCTGGAAAGGAAAATAAAACTTTGAAATTAAAAAAAAAAATGAATTTGTCAGAGGTGGAGGAAGGCTGGGGACACATGGGAATGTTGGCTCACAAAATGTAGCAATTCTACTTTAAAGTAAATTGTGGTCAACCAACCACCACCAGATTTGCAAACGTTTATGAATGAAATTCAAATTGTCTCCCTCAGGCAGTTCACTCACCCTGGTGCCAAGTGAGAATTTGTGGGACGACATTACAACAGAAGAAGAAGACCTTTTAGAACGGAGATAAGGAGAAACTTCTTCAGCCAGAGAGTGGTGAATCTATGGAATTCACTGCCACAGAAGGCTGTGGAGGCCAGGTCATTGAGTACATTTCGGACTGAGATAGATAGGTTCTTGATTATCAAGGGGATCAAGGGTTACAGGGAGAAAGCAAGAGAACGGGGTTCAGGAACTTATCAGCCATGATTGAATGGCGGAGCTGACTCGATGGGCCAAATGGCCTAAATTCTGCTCAACTGTCTTATTGTCTTATGGTCTTAAATTCATTCCTCCTCTCAAGTATTATGGTGTTGAGTTTGAAACTTGTTTCGCTCAAAACGCATCTAATAGCCTCACATGATATCTCCTCCTCAAATAAAAACTAAGGAGGTCTTCAACAAGGACTGAAAGATCCCCTGATTGAGGAGGGGACTGATGCTATTTAACAACACCTCATGCTGGATTACATTGTCTTCCTTACAATTTCAGAAGATTGTGGGGTGATCTTATAGAAACATATAAAATTATGAAGGGAATAGATAAGATAGAAGTAGAGAGGATGTTCCCACTGGCAGGTGAAGCTAGGACAAGAGGGCATAGCCTCAAGATTAGAGGGAGCAGATTTAAGACTGAATTGAGGACGAACTTCTTCACCGAGAAGGTTGTTAATCTATGGAATTCCTTGCCCAGTGAAGTAGTTGACGCTACTTCAGTAAATGTTTTTAAAGCTAAGGTAGATATATTTTTGAACAATAAAGGAATTAAGGCATACGGTGAGAGCGTGGGTAAGTGGATCTGAGTCCACGAAAAGATCAGCTATGAACTTATTGAATGGCGGAGCAGGTTCGAAGGGCCGGACGGCCTACTCCTGCTCCTAGTTCTTATGTTCTTACAGATTCGACAGCTGATAGTGATCACTTTTGCAAAACTATAGATCCCACCAACAGTTTGAGGAATGTAGAGTACATTGCTCCTCTCCCACATTGAATGAAAAGAACAAAGAACTGCCTACTTGACACAAATGTTGAAACTTCCATTGAAAGACACCTTTGCTGGGTCTAGAACACTGGATTTCAGTTTTTCGTGGAAACCACTTGTCCAGCCGTTCTTTACCCAACCGCCTTTGCCCTGAATGCATTCGGCTGCGTTGGTTGAAGTATTAGTTTCATAGGATAAATAAAATTTGCCATCGATCACTGAGTTTCTTTGCACAACTTAGAATGTCAACTGATCGCATAAACTGTGGATTGTCTCTGCTTCAGAAAGGAATAGGAGAATGTTCTAATAGAGTTACGTGGGTGGATGCTGACATGAAGAATAAACCTCAACGTAGACCTATATGGTCTGAGGGTTTGTTTCTACGCGATAAATTCTTACTCAATTCAATATTAACCATTCACAATTCATCAAGATTTTGCCTGGAAAGCTTCCTGTCTTTACCCTAACTTGCACCACTCATAGCTCACCAGCTACGATCATGGATGACGCCTGCTCAGGACACTTTGTTGACATTGCCTCTTAATGAAGAATCAAAATATGCAGCACACGGCCTACAAAGTCCCAATTCTCTCCCTCCCAGGAAGCATTGTCCCACCTGCTCGTGGGTCTGTCACCAAACAGCTCTGTATATATCTCCAACATTTTGTTACAGAGATAGTAGGAACTGCCGATGCTGGAGAATTTGAGATAACAAGGTGTGGGGCTGGATGAACACAGCAGGCCAAGCAGCATCAGAGGAGCAGGAAAGCTGACATTTCGGGTCTGGACCCTTCTTCAGAAATTCCAACATTTCGTAATTGGTTTGCGAAAACATCTTTGAGAAATCATCATCATTCTCGGCAGTCCCTCACAGATGAGGATGACTCTGCTCCGCTCTCAGGGTGAGTCTGTAGGTGACTTTACAGAAAGATATGGCTACTGCAAGCTCTGTTACACTTGGGGCAGGAGGTGGTTGTGGGAAGGGGTGGGTGGGGCGTTGGTGTGACAGCGCACTCTTTACACTGTTTTCACCAGGCTTCCGCTTTCTCCCGATGGCAATGTGCTTGACATCTTCCCGGATGCTCCTCCTTCCCTTTGGACAGTCTTGGGCCAGTGATTCCCAGGTGTCCGTGGGAATGCTGTACTTCCCCAGTGAGGCCTTGAGGGTATCACAGAAGTGCTTCCTCTGTCCACCTGGGGCTCGCCTGCCATTTCAAAGCTGCTCGGAGAGTCTCGTGTCGGTCACACGGACGATGCGTCCAACCATTCCATCAAGGGCAGTCAGTGCCTCAGTGCTGGGGATGTTGGCCTGGTTGAGGACGCTGGTGTTGGTTCGTCTGTCTTCCCAGCGGATTCGCATGACCTTGCGCACAGACAGCGTTGGTGGTACTGCTCCAGCACCTGAAGGAGTCTGCTGTAGACGGTCCACGTCTCAGAGCCATTTAGGAGAGCAGGAGCCACCACAGCTCTGTAAACCATGAGCTTGGTGTTGGATCTGATGTTGTTATCCTCCAGCAGCCTTTTCCTCAGGCGGCCGAAGCTGCGCTAGCACACAGGAGGAGGTGCTGGATCTCTTTCAACAATAGCTATTTTGGCAGACAGGACACTCCCGAGGTAATGGAAGTGGTCAACGTTCTCTAAGCCCTCCCTATGGTTCTTGATGATCGGGGGTTTGCTCCACAATGCTGGGCCAGGTTGGTAAAGGACTTTCATCTTGCGGATGTTCAGGGTGAGACGCACGCTCTCATATACATCTGACGATAGTCTGCAGTTTGTCCTCTGAGATTGCAAACACGCAAGCCTTGTCTCATTTTGAGAAATATTCCATCAGTAGTGCCACCCCTTTTAACAGTCAGACTGTCTTCCACTTCCAAGTGCCTAAATGCTAAATTCTTTTTCAAACACTACTTTTGATTTATACATGGGAGACAAATGCTAAGTTAAAAGGATGTGTGTCATAAAAAAAACCCAAAAATGCTTCGTTTTCTTTGCAAATCTTCAATCAGACTATTCGACAATAATGCATTTTGATTTTATGCTCTTTAAGTAGCTTCAGTCTAGAACATATTAAATTTTCTTCCTTTCATATGACTCAAATGGCTTCAACTAATACTGTTTGTTCCAAATGCAGGGCTAATCTGGAGCCAAAATTTGACTAGCTGCATTTTAAAAGGAGCAGAACATTTTTGATTAAATAAATCATTTTGAACATGCAGCTATTTTCAGTAACCCTGACATTACACTGACTGCTGTAGGTCATTTTAATTTTATGAATGGATTGCTACTCACAGTAGCTGAATCGATATCAGCCCATCAAACAGACCCTTGGGGAGTTCAGTAATCTTGTTTCCATAGAGGACACTAAAAAACACAAGGAAGAAAACATCTTTGTTAGGCACCAAGACTTCACCTCAGAATTGAGCTTCATGAGCATTCCTGACTAGGCACCAAAAATTATGGATTACACAGTTTGTAGAACACCCACAGCATAGAAAATGGCCATTCGGCCCATCAAGTCCTCACCAACCCTCCGAGAGCAGCACACCCAGACGCATTCCCTACCCTATCTCCGTAACCCTGCATTTCCCATGGCTAACCCACCCCGACTGGACATCCCTGAACCGTATGGGCAATTTAGCATGGCCAATTCACCTACCCTGCACATCTTTGGACTGTGGGAGGAAATCCACGCAGACATGGGGAGAATGTGAAAACTCCACACAGACAGTCGCAATACCTGGCACTATGAGGGCAGCAGTGCTAACCACTGAGACACAATGATTCCTTTAGTCCTGGTCATGTCATGTCTTGGTAGATCCAGTTGCAGCTACAAGGCAAGGAAGTTGTCCCTGGCTCGAGTTGGAAGAGCTCACTAAATGCTGACTCACTGAAACCTAAGTCACAACTATGCCCAGCTTCAGTGTTCATTACAATCAAGCAGGTCTTAAGTTTAACCAGGAGCCATTATGTTTCCATTTCCAAAGCTGGACTCAGGATAATTGCAAGAAAATTGTTTTCGAAATGCAAAAAGCCGCAGTGTCACCAGTGTTGGGGAGATCAATAATAAGTAAAATCAAAGTTAAAGTAATAAAAGAAGGAAAAATAATTATTAGTACTCCTGGTCAGCGAGCTGGATTAAACGACTCCAAACTCCGTTTTGGAGTTATCATGTTACAAAGTTATTTATTGCATATTAATTTGGCTCTGTTTCAGCATTGCTATAGTCTGAGAAACAAAGACAGGAAAAGCTGTGAGCAAAAAACATCAACTTGATGGCTTGTTGGTATACCTGTCCTATAAACATAGCTTACGGATGCTCACACTGAGGAACAGAAGCATCAGGGATGTTATTGAAGATACTTGAGGGAATAGTTTGCCACAAACTGCGAATCTAAGGCATATAAGCCCTCACTGGGGAAAGGAGAGATGCGTAGACAGACAGGATTTGTCTACTTAGCGTAAAGGCTACAGGTGACTGGAGACTGAAGAAACTGAGCAAAGTGAATTGGCATCTGGAGGGATCGTGTGATTGAGAGACGTCATTTTTTCAGTCAGGCTGATTGGCCTGTAGAGTAATTTTCTTGCTGTAATTTTCTATGACGCGAGGAGCCTGAACGCTATCTCCATTAGATCGTAAATGATTAGTGGGTACATTGGCAGGTTATGTTTTTCCATTTTAGGCAACAGCAGTTATAGCAGCAGCTCTGCCAACACTGTGTCAGTTCAGATTTTTCACCGCTAGTTAAAGGTTTAATTCCATATGCCATGTGAAAATATGTCTGTCATAGACTAAGGGGTGTCACTGTTCATTTGGTGTTGCTGGGGCAGCACACATTTTTACAGGCTGGCCATGAATCTTTTCCCTTCTCATTACCTGCTATTGGTTTGTGTTGAGAAGACTTGCATACTGATACTCAATCCATCCGAGCACACTATCCTCAGCCATGTGTGGGACGACTTGAACTAATAGCTTCAAGATCAGAGACAGCGATACCAGCAACATCTGTCTGTTGAAGGTCCCAACATAAATTACAACTCAGTCATAAACAAGCTGGCCAGCGTATCACAGACCAAAAACTGATTCACCAGTCAGAAGTTTGAAAAGACTAGACCACGCTAGTATGAGCTGAACACAATATCTATTTAAAGTGTAAGTTTGTTATGAGTATGGCTGCTACGACAAGGCACTTTATCAGCTCTTACACAGCAAGGTTCTGAACTGACCTTACAGCTCTCAGTAACGTATTAAGTCTGGACACATCCAGTCCAACACTCTACAGTTTCATCACATCCTCATCCAATGTTCTGCTGTAGCATAATGTTCCAGCCCAATGCTTTACATTCTCAGCATATCCCAGTCCAAAGATCTACAGTCTCAGCACATCTCAGTGCAAAGATCTACAGTCTCAGCACATCACAGTGCAAAGATCTACAGTCTCAGCACATCCCAGTGCAAAGATCTACAGTCTCAGCACATCCCAGTGCAAAGATCTACAGTCTCAGCACAGCTCAGTGCAAAGATCTACAGTCTCAGCACATCCCAGTGCAAAGATCTACAGTCTCAGCACAGCTCAGTGCAAAGATCTACAGTCTCCCCACATCGCAGACAATGCTCTACAGTCTCAGCACATCCCAGTCAATGCTTTAGAGTCTCGCCAGATCCCAGACAATGCACTACAGTTTTACCACGTCCTAGTCCAATGATCAACAGTCTCACCACATCCCAGTCCAATGCTCTGCACTCTCAAAACACGCCGAACTAAGCTCTACAGTCTACACATCCCAGTCCAAAAGGTTTACAGTCTTAACATAACCTAGTCCAATGCTGTAGAGTCTCACGACATCCCAGACCAAGGGTCTACAGTCTCAGCACATCTCACTGTCATTGTTTGGTTCATTTCTGTACCTCCCACTGAACACCGCTGTGCATTGGGTACAGCTCTTGTTTGTAATTACACTTCATGCTATACAACTCTCCCGTACAATGTGCTTTTCATTCAAAAGAACTCTCCTATTACACTGTTTGATCTCCAAAACCCTACTATATGGTGTATGATTTCCTCCATAGATATCCTCTATCATCTATTCTATAGTACACTCTGATCTACCGTACTCTCCACTCTGCAGACCTTTACTGTCCCAGGCACTGGATCAAGCTGTTCACTTGTTGTTGATCAATATTTTGCTCAGTTGGCTGAGAATGTAAACATTCAGGCGTTGAAAGAATATAGAAAGCTGACTCCTTGGTAATCCTATCGGCTATCCGTGAATCTGGAAGCCGTGCACAGGTTATGGAACTCAACAGGGTTTTTCTTGGTTCGCAGCTGTTATCACAAAGCAGGTGGCTCAGTGTATAAACTATGAAGCAGATCTCCACAGATAGCTGCAACACAGGAGCAAGATCTATTATTTTCGGAAAGAGAGGCGAAGTTCTAATAACTCAGGTGGCTGTATTGTGCAAGGTGATGCCTGTATCAATCCAACGGCTGAGAGACCCGTAGAAGTTCAGTTTCAATCCAGGAGGGCCCCACTAGTTCACAATACTGCTATTTTGATTGAAAGAGAGAAAGGAGGATTTAGCAGGAGACGTATGAAGTGGGGGGGATGGGAGTGCGGTGGGGTATAGGGATTTGATACCACACAGAATCTCGGTGATGATGAATGAAAGTGGATTGGACAAAATGGTGTGTGATAACTGTCCTCAAAACGGGGCAGGCAGATACCGAAACATTATAACTTGCACCACAATGGAGCAGAGTTAACCCTCACCGTTAATTTCAAAGCCAGATTTTGGTTCGGTACATAAAGTTGATTTGATTGGGTTCACTAGACTTTCTGCCTGAGTGGCCTCTCAATGCAATAAATACTGGAGGCATACTATAAGAGTTTTATTCACCCCCTGTAATGCACATGAAAAGCTTTGATGGCAGTGGCACATTACTCTTTTATCCCCCTCAAACTCGAATTTCACACTGTTTTCCCTAATCCATTGATTTAGAAACCAGTATCTGGCTATGTAAGATGCAAACTCAGCGCTTCTGCAACTTAACCATTTGAGGTCTCAGTAAACTGCCAATATTAAGGGAAATGCTGTCACTCTTTCCTTGTAGAATCAAGCTACTGAAATGAGCAGCTTAAGGCCAGATCTCCAATCCATGGGTGAGACCTTTGTCACACTTTAAAAGTATTCCCTCATCTTTTTCGAAAAGACCCAGTCAGTAACTCAGGGTAACAAGGTGT
>JAHRHZ010000094.1:3956976-3968286 GCA_024137785.1 Ginglymostoma cirratum | reverse complement strand
ATGATGCTGCTTGGCCTGCTGTGTACATCCAGCTCTACACCTTGTTATCTCGGATTCTCCAGCATCTGCAGTACCTATTATCTCAGTAACTCAGGGTGCTGTCTGGGAGACTAGAATTGAGAGGAAACTTGATTAATACTAGTTGTCGTGGTCCCTATAGTTTTTAACATCAGTATTATGTATTACTTGAAACCGATAATCCAATGGATTCAAGTTTTGACACAAAAATGTGTGCAATCAATATTGTTTTTAAAAGCACTTCTATTTTTATAGTCCATTTGATATCAGAAAACAAAGCTCTTCACAGGAACATTATAAACCTACATGAGGTAATATTAGGACAGATGACCAAACATTTTGTCAAAGGGATTTGATTTTAAGGTTTCTGGAGAAACCAAGTCTAATTTATGTACTCTCTCCTTATTACTTAACCCCCCGAAATCCAGGTATCATTTTTGTAAGCCCACTTTGTTATTCTCTCCAAGGATAATCCATCCTTCCTGAGGTGTGGTGTCCATATTTGCTCACAGTACTCCAAGTAGGTTCTAACCAGGATTTTGTATAACTGCAGCGTAACTTATGCATCTTTATACTCCAGTCCTCTAGTGCACGAAATACAGTAAACAATCAGAATCAGGGAGGGAGGGTCAAGAGGCTAGGATTGGAGGAGTGCAGATATTTTGGGGTCCATCGCACTGGACTATGGAGAAAACAAAGGGCAAATTCATGGAGGAAGTTGAAAGCAAAAACGGAAGTGTCAAAATTGAGACGTTGCTTAGACAGGAGCCAACACAACCTCATGAGCACAGGGAATGATGAGTGAATAGGACTTGGTGCAAGGAAGGACACAAGATTTGGAGGAGGTCAATATTAGAATAATTACATCCCGAGGTAACAGAGGAACAGAAAAAAGGGAACAAGATAGAGAGAGAAAGAAATACAGAACACAAAGCAGATTAGTGCAGATGCCATCAGCTCTGGTTAGAATTTTAGTGACTACGTTACAACCAAAACAAAAATGAAGAATCTCCCAATGATACTTGAGACTTACAGTGAGGTGAGTGATCGCAGTCCTTGGAATGCATCTGCTGCAATCTCTGAAATTTGATTCTTACTCAAGTCTCTGTAGGGAAGTAAAAAAAAGATAATAAGAAGAGATTATTAATTGTTTGAAAAAAAGACATGGCTTGAAAATGGCCCATGCACAGCATCTCCTGGTGACTACTACTGAATCCATCTTTCCTCACTGTTCAAGTTGTACTCATTTCACACTAAAATGTAAATCAATCATCCAAAATGTAGGGGCTTCATGAATATCAAGTCTCATCGTCCATCTCCTTAAACAATTACATTTAAAAAGATTAGTGGAGAGATTGGAACTTAAGAAAGAATCAAAAATGAATGTATAAACAATGTACACCCATTATTAATCTTGAAAATATGAGTTCAAATCCCATCTTGCATGGAGATCTTAAATTCAATTTATCAATAAAAGGGACCGTGTAGTAGCCAGCAGTGAGTTTATAAATGTGGCTGATTGATGTCCATTAGAAAGGGAATCCATGTCTTTAGGCGACATGTCGCACCAACATATCATTCAGTTCTTAACTGCCCTCTGAAATGCCCCAGTACCTCACTCAGTTGTAGCTGGTCCAATTAAATTTCAGGTCAGTGGGGATGACCAGGCAATCGTCCAGCTATATCTTAATCATAATGTGCATGGCAAACCTGATCTGGCCAATTACCGTTTCACCAATCTCCTTCTGGCCCTCAGTAAAGCAATGAATCATAGAATCTCTGCAGTGTAGAAGCAGGCCATTCCGCCCATCAAGTCCATCTGACTCTCTGGAGAGCATCCCTTGCAGATCTACCCTAACCCCATAACACTGCATTTTCCATGGCTAACACACCTAGCCTGTACATCACCGGAGAATTAAGGCAATTTAGTATGGTCAATCTACCCAACCTGCTCAACTTTAGACCGTAGGAGGAAACACGTGCAGATGTCCAGGGTGGGGAACGAATGTGCAAACTCCACACAGAGAGTTACCTGAGGGTGGAATCGGGTGCTGTGAGGCAGCAGTGCTAACCACTGAGCCACCGTGCGTGCCCCAGTGGAAGGTGAATTGGTTATGGTTTTTCACATGTCAACCCATAGGACATAGATCACTGAAAGGTAGGTTCTGATTAAGTCACATATCTGGAAGTTTATTAGCAACTAACTGCACAGTAACATGACATTGCTGACGTACATTTACAGTCTGGCTTTCTGCTTATTTAGATTACTGTTGTAATATATAGACTGACTAATGGAGTGATGGGATAACTGTCTGTTTAATGCTGTCCGAATGAGCACAGAGTAAGTTGGGTAGCTCTTCCAATACAGCATCAAATGCCAGAGGACATTTGGCTCTCTTAAAGGTATAGTGCCTTTCTGCAATCAACTGGGAGGGTCATGGACAGCGTTATCAAACACTTATTTACCAACCTTTTCACTAATGTTCAGTTTGGATTCCTTCAGCAGCACTTGGCATCAAACCTCGTTATGATCTTGGTCCAAACATGGATGAAAGAGCTGCACTTCAGGATTGAATTGAGAATGACCGTCATTGACATCAAAGCAGCCTTTGACCAAGTGCAGGATTGAGGTGTTGTAGTAGGGACGGGATTGATAATGAGTTACAGAGAGGGCTCTCCGCTGCCTGGGAGTCAAGTTCAGCACAAGGAACAATGGTTTTTAATTGTCGAACACCGATCATCTCAGTTCTAGGACATCAATGCAGAGATTCTTTAGGGCAGGTTTGGGGTCAACCATCTTGAACTAACATTGATGGCCTTCCTTCCATCCTAAGGTCAGAAGCAGGGGATGTTCTCCGAGGATTGCATGATGTTCAGCATCATTCGGGACCACTTGGAAATAACAAGTGATCTAATACAGGAAGGCCTGTACCTATTCAGGCATGGTTTTACAAACACTAGGAAATATTTGTGCCACGGACGGGTCAGGAAATGGCAACTTCCGACAAAAGAAAGTCTAATCCTTTATTCTTTACTTTCAACGAACATTAACATTGCTTAAACATGCACTGTTAACATCTAGGGCTCTCCACTGACCAAATACGTAACTGGACCAGTCAACTAAATACGTTGGCTACAAGACCAGGTCTGAGGCTGGGAATTTTGTGCCAAATGACTCAGCCCATGACTCTCCTAAGCCTCTTAACCATTAATACTGCACATCAGGAGCTGTGATGGACTCGCATTTGACAGGATGAGCACAGTTCCGGCAATGCTCCAGGACCTTGACACCTTTCAAGAAAGAACAGCTCGTTGATCTGTATCCCTGCCACTGGCTCACAGCAGTACAGCGAGTCAGCAGTCCAGTCTGTACGTCCCATTTCTATTCCCATTCGCTTGGACCCATTTTTGATCGTGCACCAAGTCAAAATCTACTCCACGGTCTTCAGGAGAGGAGGAAATTAAAAATTAACCCAAAAAAAACTCCACTGCATGATCATAAGCTGGTGGAGGATCACCCACCCACTATAAAACCCTGTAGACATTCATTATGGAATACAAAGTAACCAATGTGGTGATGCCCATTCTGTCAAATCATCACACTGGGCACTCTGCAAGCCAGGAGAGCTGGAGGGTTTCCTGCCACCAATAATCTGCCATCCTTGGTCAGATCTAAGGTACAATCAAGGAAAAGACTGGGCACAGTCAGAGTCATAGAGACGTACACCACAGAAACAGACCATTCGGTCTGACTCATCCATGCTATCCAGATTTGCTAAATTAATCTAGTTCCATTTGCCAGCATTTGGCCCATATTCCTCTGAACTCTTCCTATTCATGTACCCATCCAAATGCCTTCTAAATGTTGTAATTGTACCAGCCTCCGCCACTTCCTCCGGCAGTTCATTCCACACATGCACGACCCTCTGCCTGAACAAGTTGCCCCTTAGGTCCCTTTTATATCTTTCCTCTCTCATCTTAAATCTATACCCTCTAGTTTTGGACTCCCCTACACTGGGGGAAAAGACCTTAGTTATTCACCCTATCATTGCCCCTCATGATTTTATAAACTTCTATAAGGATATCCCTCAGCTTTTGATGCTGATCATCAGAATATCATTGAAAGCAGTCAGACGCTGTGGCTGTGTGCCCACTGGGAGCAACATGCCAGTTAGTTAATTATATATAGGACCCTAATTAATATTATTGCTATTTTCACAAATATATTAAGTAGACACTTAATTAAGAAATTACTCCAAGGGTGTGAAAGATGTGATCATTAGTGCCTGCTGAAGCCATGGGAGCAAAATTATAAAGGAAGCATTAGCAGAATAAATTCAGCATTTCACAACTGCTTGATTATTTTCTCTTCCCAGTGCCCCAAACTCCTCCTTCTCAACTGTTCACTGACATTCTAAATGAAATGTTGAACAATTGATGCCAATTACTGACAGTGTTTTCAGAGCCTCTTTTCAAACCTGTGTTTTATACCTTCATACTTAGGTATAAATTGCCATGTCAAGTACGTCAGTTGGGTTTGTTTATTCAGAATCAGGGCAATTCGAAAGACGACAGTGGCCTCGAACATTTTCTGCGAGATATTACCATCTGAATGGTTCATATGAAACTCACCAGCGTGCTGCTTTACCAGAGTTGATGGCATTTTTAAACAAAAGCCAGTTTCCATTTATTATCAAGCAAAGGAGATTCATGAGTGCATTCCTTTAAGAATGAAATGATTAAATGATAGAGTCAGAGAGTCACACAGCACGGAAACAGACCCTTCGGTCTAACCAGTCCATGCCAACCATGTTCCCAAACTAAACTAATCCCGCCTGCCTGCGTTTGGCCCATATCCCTCCAAACCTTTCCTATTCATGAACTTATCCAAATGTCTTTGAAACATTGCATCCACCACTTCCTCTGGAAGTTTATTCCAAACACGAAACACACCTTGTACAAAAAAGTTGCCCCTCATGTCCTTTTCACATCTTTTTCCTCTCACCTTAAAAAATGGCCCCACGTTTTGAACTCCCCCACCCTAGAGAAAAACCCTTCTCATTCACCTTATCTTTGCTCATGATGTTAGGAACATCAGTAAAGTAACCCCGCAACCTCGTACACACCAGTGAAAAATGTCCCAGTCTTTCCAGTCTATTTTGATATCTCAAACCCTCCATTCCTGGCAACGTCCTGGTAAATCATAATAATATCCTTCCTGTGAAAAGGCGACCAGAACAGCACACAGTACTCCAGAAGAGGCCTTACCAACATCCTGTACAAACTCAACATGATGTCCCAACTTCTAATTAATGAAGGTAAGCGTGCTAAACACCTTCTCAATTGGCCTGTCTACCTGTGAGGCAAATTTCAACAAATTATGTACATGAACTCCGAGGTATGTCTGTTCTACAACAGAACCCAGGACCTGACCATTAACTGTGTATGTCCTGCCCTTGTTTATATTACCAAAATGCAACACTTCACATTTATCCAAATTAAACTCCACCTGCCACTGCTCAGCCCATTGATCCAACCAATCAAGATCTCTTTGTAGCCTTAGGTAACCTTCTTCACTGTCCATTATACCACCAAGTTTGGCATCATCTGCAAACTTACTAACCGTGCCCTCAGAAAAGATTTACAAGGATGCTGCCAAGGTTTGGAGGGTTTGAGCGAAAGAAGTTCATAAAATCATGAGGGGCATGGATAGGGTGAATAGCCAAGATCTTTTCCCCTGGGTAGGGGAGTCCAAAACTAGAGGGCATAGGTTTAAGGTGAGAGGGGAAAGGTTTAAGAAGGACGTAAGGGGCAACTTTTAAGACAGAGGGTGGTGCTTGTATGGAATGAGCTGACAGAGGAAGTGGTGGAGGGTGGTACAATGACAACATTTAAAAGGCTTCTGGATGGGTACATGAATAGGAAGGGTTGAGAGGAATATGGGCCAAATGCTGACAAATGGGAATAGATTATTTTAGGATATCTGGTCGGCATGTTGGCATGGATGAGTTGGACCGAAGGGTCTGTTTCCATGCTGTACAGCTCTATGATTCTGTGACTAGAAGTGGCTCAGCCTTGTTTTAATTGAGGTTGCAGAGTTTATTTGCCAGTGGACCAATTCCCTGAGATGAACGGAACTTGCCAGGGTCACTGAGGTGAGCAAACTGCATTCCAAGCTTCTTCAGTCAATCAACCACTGCCCCTCCTCCCCCCAACTCCCGGCAGGGAAGGCTTTGAACAATGAACCTGAGAAGCTAAAGCTATGGCTGGTTTCGAGGGACCTGTCCACTCTCAGCGAGCCCTCTCCGTGCTTGTCTTGTGGTGGCAGGGTCCTTTGAAGCCCTCGCCAGGCCTGCGGCTTGCCCGCTTTCCAGCTGCAATTCCCCGCTGCCAGTCTTCCGTTATGGCACATAGTTGCGGTTTATGCAGCTGGAGCCTGCGTCCTCTGACAAACAGGAAGAGTAGCAACAAGACCAATAGAAGCACCAGCTGCCTGCCACCCACAGGGCACAGAGGATGGCTACACTTCACTGAATAGCTCACTGGAAATCAATCCCCGCTATCCCCGGAGTCATCACAAATGTTAAAGGGTTTATAAATGCGTGCAGAATTCCCCAATCTACAGAGGGTGATAGAGACCTTGGACCAGGGTTCTGTATTTAACAAAGATCACTATTTATCGTAAATAGTTTGATTCTATCTGCAGCTAATCAATTATGAAGCATCAACCTATAACTCTGAGTTAAAACTCTAAACCTCAGATCAAACTTACCGCACACACAAAGGCAGAGAACAAGAAAACATGGGTATTATGGATGGAGGGAAAGACTGATAATATAGTTCGATAGTGCCTCTCTTCAGCATTCTACTGAGATGATCCTTCTGGTTCTCAGGACTTGGCTGCTCCTGGATCTTCCTTCTCCAGATACTTCCACTCACTTGCAGGAGGTATAGTGTGACTGGTACAGACTTACAAAGTCCCTGAATTATTGGTTAAAGGTCTTGGCTTATAATTACTGATGAGGAGGAATAAAGTGATTTTATTCAGCCTTTAAATTTTGCTTTAACTGCAAAGAAAAGGATATCGCCTTCCTTTCAAGAAGTCGAATGACTTTTGACCAAATATTCACACGCACAATTTATTTAGCTATCTGGCAGCCAGTGGCATAGTTATTGGCAGGCAGAAGGCCTGTGTCATTGATGTCAGGTCACCATTCCACAGACCAATCAGTTAACTATTGCCAGCCAAATCTAATTTCTTACACATTCACTGGTTCGAGCTCATGTGCCGCTAAACCACCCCAACTGCTCAAACAAACTACAGTGTAAACATCACTTATAATGAGCAGCAGTAACCTGCTTTTAAGAAGACTTAGCTATCCTTTCCACAATCCTTGGGTTTTAAAACAGCCATTTACCCTATTGGTTCACAATCAAAGACACAAAAAAGTGTAAAGGTTCAGTGTTGACAGGATAGACACAGAGATCCATCTTCAGGAACTGAGCTCCTCAAATGGCCAGCTTTCTCAACACGTCTGGGTGCTTAGGTTTTCACAGCAGATCCTTTCTGGTAGCTGCAACCTTTATTCACTGGAGCATTGGAAGCTTAGGGGTAACCTTATAGAGGTTTACAAAATCATGAGGGGCATGAATAGAGGGACCAGACAAGGCAGGGGTAGGGGGAGTCCAAAACTAAAGGGCATAGGTTTAAGGTGAGAGGGGAAAGATTTAAAAGGGGCCTAAGGGGCAACATTTTCTACGCAGAGGGTGGTGTGAATGTGGAATGAGCTGCCAGAGGAGGTGGGTACAATTACAACATTTAAAAGGTATCTGGATGGGTACACAAATTGGAAGGGTTTAGAAGGATATGGGCCAAATGCTGGCAAATGGGACAAGATTAATTTAGGATATCTGGTAAGCATGGACAAGTTGGACAGAAGAGTCTGTTTCTGCACTGTATGACTCTGCAACAGGACCAACTGCACCGTGGACCAGTTGGGCACACGGTGCCAGTGCTTATTAAGGTGCCTCTGCCTCTCATCAGAAAGCTGTCTTGGGCAATCTCCTCTCTGAGTCTGAATGGCTCCTGCAAGGACAATAAAGCTGAGATACGAATGTTAGAAAAGGCTCAGGCGGACAACAAATGTAGAGGGTGACTCTGGGTTAGGGGTGTGAGAGGGTGATAAGATGTTGGGTAGATGCTATGGCTGTGTGATCATTGGGAGCAAAGTGCCGGCTGCTTAATTATACTGAGGTCCCTCTCTAATATTCTTGCTTTTTTATCAGATACGTTAAGTAGAGAATTAATTACAAAATTGTCCAGGAGTGTGAAAGATGTGATCATTACTGCGGCTGAAGCCATGGGAGAGTTATCATAAAGAAAGCATTATCAGAATAAATTCACCATTTCACAGCTCCTCAATTATACACTCTTCCCAGTGCCTCACGCTCCTCCTTCTCAATCTATTTGTTGACATTTTCGACTGCTGGAAATTTGCTGAGCTACAAGGTACGTTGTTCTATGCAGAGCTGCGCAAGGCAGGTGGGAAAGTCAGAATGTACAGCTCAGTTGGTGAAGTGACCACACAGAAATACTTGCAAGCTTACCAGTGGAAGCAGCTTGCAATAGGTAGGGCTAAGTGATCCCACAACCAACACATCAGATCTAAGGCTCTGCAGTCCTGCTACATCCAGTTGTGAATGGTGATGGACAATGAAACAACTCACGAGTGAACAAGCAAGTTAGTAGTGGTAGAAATCTTCGGAATAATTTCTGGGACCATCTAGGGTGCTGGCTGGGTGAGCTAAATGCCCTTCACAACTATGTCTTGTGATTGTAAACAGGAGTGTTTTGTTAATATTTCTTTCAATTTGATCACCATTTATGAGAAGCCAGCAGCAAGGGCAGCGGTAACTATTCTCACAGCAGTAACCCATACTGCTCTTTATTTTGTTGGCTCCTGGTGACGGTGAACCTTATTTTGGTTGTTTCATGAGGAAAATGAGGTACTTAGCCTATTTAGATACTCCTAAATGTGATGAATGTTATTCTAAAGATGTGGGCTGCCCATGCCAAATTGCCCACCGTGTCCAGGGATGTGCAATGGGTTAGCCATGGCAAATGCAGTGTTACAAGGAGGGGTGTGGGGAGGGGGCTGTGGGTCTGGGTGCGACGGTCTTCAGAGATGGTGTGGACGCAATGGGCCAAATAACCTGCTCCTACACTGTAGGGATGCTATGATTCTAACTCACTGGAGGAGGCGGCTCCATAAATATCCCCATCCTCAATGATGGGGGAAGGCCAGCACACATCAGTGCCAAAAACCTGAAGCATTTGTGATTATCTTCAGCCAGAAATACTGATTCACCCTGGCCCCCTCCTAACATCCTAAGGTCGCAAGTGCCAGCCTTGAGCCAATTCGATTCACTCTGCGGGATATCAAGAAATAGCTGAAAGCCCTCAAAGCTACAAAGGTTATGTGCCCTGAAGGACATTCTGGCAAGAGAACTGTGCCCCAGAAGTGGCTGGACCCCTACACATACTGTTCCTGAGCAGCTACAGCACTGGCGTCCACCTGACAATGTTGAAAATTGTCCATCAATTCACAAACAGTTAACAGATTCTTTTGCTGTTCATTTTTAATATTTTATAAACAACAGGGGAGCTGATGGTCTGGTGGTATTATCGCTGGACGGTTAATCGAGAGACCCAGATAATCCTTCTGGGACCTGGATTCAAATCCCGTCATGGCAGGTGGTGGAATTTGATTTCAACGGGAAAAAAAAATCTGGAATTAAGAGTCTAACGATGACCGTTATTGGGGAAAGACCCATTGGGTTCACTAATGTCCTTTAGGGAAGGAAACTGCCATCCTTACCCGGTATGTGACTACATGTGACTCCAGCCCCAGAGCAATGTGGTTAACTCTTAACTGCCTTCTGGGCAATTAGGGATGGGCAATAAATGCTACTTAGCCAGTGACGCCCTCATCCCACGAATGAATAAAGGAAAAAAAAAACTGAAAGGCTAAAGATTGATGTAAGTAATGTGACACCATCAGTTGCAAAGTTACCGAGTCACTGGATTTGACCCGATTTTGACGAAACACCTGATTTACTTACAAACGTTTGAGCTTCTTGTACTGGCTGAACGCACCAGCTCCCACGGTCTTGATCAAATTTTGTTCCAAACGTCTGCAAAACAAAGAAAAGGACATTGTTACATTTCAGCCGCAGAGATTGCAAGTTGCATCGATAATTACCTGGCAGCATCTGCAGTAAACATGGAATCAAAAACTCTGGTTAACACAAGTCTGGCAATAGCATCGTGGTGGCAAAATGACAGCAAGTCAGCAGTGGCTCTGGGAAGGGAGAGAAACAGACCAGTCCAAACACAGAGCCCCCACCTCAGGATTCCATTCACATGGGCCTCAACATTCTGTTCACACCAACCTCATCACTCGGCACATGTCTAGCTGCTCACTCCAGAGACACCCAACCCTTATTTGTTATGTACCTACTCCCTAAATACCCCCTCCCCTTACTGCGTATTCACCCCCTCCCCTCACTGCGTATTCACCCCTCCCCTCACTGTGCATGAGCCCCCTCCCCTTACTGCGTATTCACCCCCTCCCCTCACTGTGTATTCACTCCTCCCCTCACTGTGTATTCACTCGTCCTCTCACTGTGTATGTGCCCCCTCCCCTCACTGTGTACTCACCCCCTCCCCTCACTGCATATGCGCTCCCTCCCCTCACTGCGTATTCACCCCCTCCCCACACTGTGTATGTGCCCCTTCCCCTGACTGCGTATTCAGCCCCTCCCCTCACTGTGTATTCACTCCTCCTCTCACTGTGTATTCACCCCCTCTCCTCACTGTGTATTCACCCCCTCCCCTCACTGTGTATGTGCCCCCTCCCCTCACTGTGTATGCACCCCCTCCCATCACTGTGTATTCACCCCCTCCCATCACCGTGTGTTCACTCCTCCCCTTACTGCGTATTCACCCCCTCCCCTCACTGTGTACCCACTCCTTCCCTTACTGCGTATTCACGCCCTCCCCTCACTGTGTACCCACTCCTTCCCTTACTGTGTATTCACCCCCTCCCTTCACTGTGTATTCACTCCTCCCCTCACTGTGAATTCACCCCCTTCCCTCACTGTGTATGTGCCCCCTCCCTTCATTGCGTATGCGCCCCCTCCCCTCACAGTGTATGAGTCCCCTCCTCTCACTGTGTTTGTGCCGCCTCCCCTCACTGTGTATGTGCACCCTCCCCTCACTGTGTATGTGCC
>JAHRHZ010000094.1:3943495-3956966 GCA_024137785.1 Ginglymostoma cirratum | reverse complement strand
CGCCCCCTCCCCTCACTGTGAATTCACCCCCTCCCCTCACTGTGTATACGCCCCCTCCCCTCACTGCGTATGCGCCCCCTCCCCTCACTGCATATGCACCCCTTACCCTCACTGTGTATGCGCCCCCTCCTCTCACTGCGTATGCACCTCCTCTCACTGCGTATGCACCTCCTCCCCTCACTGTGTATGTGCCCCCTCCTCTCACTGCGTATGCACCCCCTCCCCTCACTGTGTATGCACCCCCTCCCCTCACTGCGTATGCACCCCCTCCCCTCACTGCGTATGCACCCACCCGCTCACCCATACACACCAACTCTATCACTCTCGACCCAGAGATCCCATTTAGCTCCGTAGGTATCAAGGGTGTTTCCAGGTTGCTGCGAGCATTTGGTGAATATTAACTAGGTGTTTACAATGACTTACAGGCTGCATTTAGGGGCAGCAATTCACTCAGGATCACTGGTAAACCCTGCGTTGTAAATCTCATTCACACCCATACACCTTCATATTCATCCCAAAGCAGGATAGACTTCAGCCGTCACATTAACAGCATGCTTTAGCCTCAGTCAATGAAAACTGCTGCTCTCACTAAAATAACCATAATTCTGCTTTAAAAAGTTTTACAGGCCTGCTCCAATAAATAAAATATTTAGTCTGTGCTTTGCCCATTACTGGCAAAATAAGATGACTTTACATGTGATGAATGTAACATTTTGTTAAGAATTTCCCCTACCTCCTTCCCCTACCTCTCTCAGTTTTAAACAACCTTTGACACATTCGTCACCGATTGGAACAGTTCAGGATTGATTTTCACTGTCGTCAGCTTCCATTCACTCTCTGTGAGGTTATTAAACTCTTCTGAAGTTCTGTTTTGGGACACTTTCCAGCTATTTCCCCCATAAAAATACAACCTTACAGTTAGAAGGTTAAGTACACACATTAGCACCCCTCCGGGTTTCTGTCACACTGACTGACTGATTACCCAAAGACAGTCAGGTGGGAATACAGAAATTATTGTTTGCTGTTTGCCTTGTTAAAACACAACTCAATCTTGCTTCTTTAAGGCCAATTGGAAAACACAAACTCTGATGAAGGGCCACTGAACCTGAAACGTTAACTCTGACTTCTCTCCGCAGATGCTCCCAAACCTGCTGAGCTTTTCAATCAATTTCTGTTTTTGTTTCTGATTTGCAGCATTCGCAGTTCTTTCAGCTTTCAGGAAACACAAGCTGTTATTTTCCTCTTTGTTTTCACTATAGTCAATTCATAAACATGTATTAAGAACGACTTTCGTTTATATAGAACAAAAACCAAGTTGCTGGAAAAGCTCAGCAGGTCTGGCAGCATCTGTGGAGGAGAAAACAGAGTCAACGTTTCGGGTCCGGTGACCCTTCCTCAGTTCACGCTGACAGACCTGCTGAGCTTTTCCAGCAACTTTGTTTTTCTTCCTGATTTACAGCATCCTCAGTTCTTTTGGTTTTCATTTATATAGAGATTCTCATGGCCCCTGGATGTCTCTTTACTTTTCCAATATTCACTCGCCAGACGTGGGAGTCACTAGCTGGGCCAGCATTTATTGCCTGTCCCTAGTTGCCCCTTGGGAGGTGGTGGTGAGCTGCCTTCTTGAACCGCATGCTTTAAGTCTCAAAGTGCTTTACAGACAGTAACACTGTAATGCCAGAGTTACTGCAGCAAATATTGCATGCAACAGACAACATGACGATAGCGACCAGACTATTTTACTTTGTGATAATGACTGAGGTGTACATATTCACCAGGGCACACCGGACAAACCCCCTCATCTTCTCTGAAATAGTGCCAAGAATCCTTTATATTAACTACAGGAGGCAGTCAGGTCCTTGGTTTAATGCTTCCTTTGAGAAAGTGACACCTTCACCGATCCACTTGAGCCTCGCTCTTGATTTTTGCTTAAAGCCCTGGCGTGGGGTTTGATCCCAGACCCTTGTGGCTCAGAAACCAATTTAGATATGGCTGACCTACTGACTGGATCATGCAGATGAATTGATTGTAATGGCTGTATCAGACAGCACACAACAGCTTTGTGAATATGCGCTGTGGGTCTGCAGTGATTGGTACGAGGTTGGCCAGGTGGATCCACTAAGTATGAGATCCCTGATTGGGCCTGTTAACGTGTAAATAAAGGGTGACTCTGTGGCAGGATATCAGCTTCCATGGAGTAATTTCAGAGCCCATTTCAGACCAGGCTCTTGACTGCCCCCAGCCACATAGAAGAGACAATCTGGCTTGCTGTAAAGTGCTGATGAAGCAGCTCAAAGATTAGACATTAACACAGGGCTGTTGGTGAAATGAACCCTTCAGGATGGAGATGCAAGGATCTGGGTGGAAGAGTGAACTGTGAGCAGGATGCACAGATGTAGCAGTGGTATTTGGACAGACTACGGAAGTGGACAAATAATTTGGCAGATGTTGGTAAAAGTGAGGTTATCCAATTGGTAGCAGAAATAGATAGATTATTATTTGAATACTGGGAGAGGGGAATGTTCAACAAGAGCCGGTAAGGACACATTTAGAATATTGTGTGCAGTTTTGGTCTCCTTATCTGTAGAAGGGTGTTCTTCCTATGGGGGGAGTGCCGGAAAGATTCACCAAATTGATTCCTGGAGGTTAGAATAATGATGGGGAACCTCATTGAAACCTATAAAATTCTAACAGGACTATTCAGGTTAGATCCAAAAAGGGTGAAGCCGAAGGTGGGGGTGTTGAGGATGACAGTTTAAAGGCTAAGGGATAAACCATTCAGGGCTGTGATGAGGAGAAATTTCTTCACCCAGAGAGTGTGAGCCTGTGGAATTCACTGCCACAGAAAGTGATTGAGACCCAATGATTATGTGTTTTTACGAAGCTCGATATAGCTTTTGAGGCTAAAGGGATCAAGGGATGGAGGGGGAGGGTGGGATTAGGATTCTGAGCTCGATGATCAGCCTTGATCATATTGAATGGTGGAGCAGAATGGGCCGAATGGCCTGCTCCTGCTCCTATTTTCTGTTTCTATGTTTGCAAAAAAAAAATGCATTACTAGCCACCACCTAAGTGTCTGTTGTCCTGTTTTAAAAGGGTTGGGTTTTGACGTGCAGTGTGGTTCCTTTGGAGAGGCAGAACACAGTTCACGTACTGAAATAAACCTCCCACAGTGCAACTGGGTCACATATACGGACATATTTGACAGGCTTGTGTCTGCTGTACACTTCCCCAATGCTGAACTGTCATATCCAGACTGCCCATGTTTTCTTATCCCTAGAGGATTTTGACTTTCGGGAGGATATTGATCAATTGAAATGATTTGCCCCAGCTCCTAAAGCACTCCATGTCCATATGCAACAAGAACTGGACAACATCTCAGCTTGGGCTCAGAGGTGACAAGTCACATCTGTGGGACAGAAGTCCATCTTCAGCAAGACTGAATCTGGCAAACGCTCAGTGGCATTCAATTGCATTAGTGTCATGGAATTTCTCACTATCAACATCTTAGGGGTTACTATAGAACAGAAATTGAACTGAACCAATTGTATAAACTCTGGCTACAACAGCAGGTCAAAGGCTAGGCCCTCTGCACCTGTCACTCACATCCTGACTGCCAAAAGCTTGTCCAATATCTACAAGGCACAAGACACGAGTGTGAAGGAATGCTCCCGACTTGCCTGGATGACTGCAGCTCCGACAACGCTCAAGAAGCTCAACACCATCCAGGATAAAGCATTCTGTTTGACTGGCACCCCATCTACCACCTTCAACATTCACTCCCTTCACCATCAACATGCATACCATCTCCAAGATGCACTGCTGTAACTCACCGAGCTTTCAATGGCAACATCTGCCAGCCAGAATGACAAATGTAGCACAGATACTGGGAAAAGTTGCCTTCCAAGCCACACACCATCCTGTCTTGGAAATATAACACCATTGCTTAAATGTCATTGGGTCAAAATCCCAGAACTCCCTCCTGATTGGCATTTTGGAGGGGTCTCTGTAACCCAAGGGACGGCAGCGAATCAGAAAACACCACCACCACTTTTTCCAGGGTGACTAACGGATGGGCAATAAATGCTGGCCTTGCCAAAAAATTCCACGTCTCATGAAATCATAAGAAAACCTTCTTGAGGACCTTTTCCGAAGCTAATGTCGGACAGTAACGTGAGTCTTCAATGTATCTGTCAGCCAGCTACGAGACTGAATGTCAACTCGAGCCCTCCCAAGTTTGGTGCTCTATGGACTGAAATGAAGAAAGCAAGAACAAAATATTTTTAAATCATGAGGGGTATTGATAAAGTGAATGGCAGGTATTTTTTCCCTTGGGTGGGGGATGTCAAGACTAGGGGGTATATTTTTAAGGTGAGAGGAGAGAGATTTCAAAAAGGCACGAGGGGCAAATTTTTATGTAGCAAGTGGATCGTTTGTAGAATAAATTTCCAGAGGAAGTGACGGATGCAGGTACAACATTTAAAAGACATTTGGATAACTACATGAATAAGAAATGTTTGGAGGGATATGGGCCATGTGCAGGCAGGTGGGACTAGCTTAGTATGCGATTATGGTTCGCATAGACTGGTTGGACTGAAGGGTCTGTTTCCGTGCTGTATGACTCTATGCCTAAAATGCAACTGACAATGATATGGGGTAAGGCCTGTAATTGGGCTGCTGGAGTTTTGGAGTCAGTAGAAGTCGAGTTAATTTGCAGCAGAGTTGGATGTAGCCAACAAAAAAAAACAAGGTTCAATTATGAATAAATTAACCGGAAAAGAGTTCAACCTCTTGTGAATCTTGGTCAGAGTTGTACACAGTTTGTAAAAATCCTGGACACTGTTTACTTCAACATTTTATTTGCAGACCCTCATTGAAGTAAGCTGGACTTTGGAGTTCCACTTTGCATTCAATTATCATTTTATTTCCCTGTTCACTGCACATGATGGTGGCTTGTGGACACCATGAGATGATAAACAACTATGTTTTCCATAACTGGAGCAGCAGTAACCACAATGGTTACAAATATTCATTAGTTTTCCATAGGCCTGCATTGCCCTCTCTATTCCCATGATGTGTGCTCAGGCTGTTTGTGGACTAGAAGCCCAGTTGAAAGGGCTATCCAGTGGGAGTAGATAACATACGATTTGGAAGCAGGCCCTTTGGCCCATCAGGTCTGCACTGACTCTCCAAAGAGCATCCCACCCAGATCCACTCCCTTACCCTGTCCCTGTAACTCCACGTCTCCCATGGCTAATCCATCTAACCTGCACATCTTTGGGCTGTGGGAGGAAACTGAAGCACCCAGAGGAAACCCACTGAGACACAGGCAGAAACGCAAACTCCACACAGCCGGTTGCCCAGGGCTAGAATTGAACCTGGGTCCCTGGTGCTGTGAGGCAGCAGTACTAACCACTGAGAACCCGTGACTTCCCAATGAGACGTTTTGAGTGAGTAAAAGGGCGTTGGGAGGAAGAAGGAACCAGAATGCCTGTGATAAAGCAGAGCTAGGGGAGGAGGAATGAAATGACAAAGGACTCTACTGTTGAAGGTAGTAGCAATGGGTTGTGTAAGTAAACAAAAGCTATGTTACAGGAGGCATGACTGGCTGGATCCTGAACAGTTTTCCAAAAGCGATAAAGGAAACAAAAGAGACCACAAACCAAACGGGCAAAGAAATATAAAATGAGGGGAGTAGTTGCAATGGAAATTTTTTGAGCAACTTTCAATCTGGCAGGCTGTAAAGTGCTCAGTCAAAAGAGCGAAATGCTGACCATCCTAGAAACAGGCCATTCCATCCATGGAAACTACATTGACCTTCCTCAGAGCATCCCACCCAGACACAACATCCCTCACCACCCCCATAACCTATCCCTGTGACCCTGCATTTTGCATGGTTAACCCACCGAGCCTAACATCTTCAGCTTATTGTTAGTCCTTCCTGGTGTCAGCACTGAAACCTGAAACGCTGTAACTTGAAGAGTGGAATGGAAGAAAACATGTAATTCCTGCCTCTACTATCATTGACAATGCCTCTTTGTGATCAGTCCTGCCAAGGCAGGACTGGCCAGTGCTTTCTCCTGCCTTAGACGAACCTCAAAGGTTACCAGTTGAATCAGACCCAATGTGGACAATCACAAGATACAATGTTCAAAGCACTGAATGAAATAAATTCCCTTTTGATCGTTTATTTCTCAACTTTGGGAAAGAAAATCGATAATTTTTGATGTTAGCAAATTATTCTCACAGCGAATGCAGATTTTATCCCCCAAAGAGCACTTGTGAACCAGATGAAATTTCATGAACACCTGGTAGTTTCATGATCATTATTAATGTGATAGTAATTTTACTCCTGACTCCTTAATTTGTCGCAATAATGATAAAATAGCTACAATTTTCAAGCTCAATCATCCCTATTTTAATATCTAAGAACTCACATGGATTAAACTTATTTTTAAGAAGGACAAATACCAGGCTAAAATTTGATGCAGCGATCACCTAACTAAGGATTGAGGCAAGTTCAGGAACACAATGTGGAATAAACAATATTATATGTACTGAAATTAACATCAAAAGAACACCGAAACTAGTCATTGAGACAGGCATCAAAAATCTCTCATCTCCCGTTTCAGTTTGCACATGCCTGATATAATGGACATGAAAGATAGCCAATGGGTTATCTACCTGAGGGAAGACAATGGGGCCAGACTTGGGAATATATAAACAAAGCTTTTTTTGTCATTACAGAAGAGAGAAATGGATTGGTGACAGAAAGGATTGGCACTCTTTCTCCCTCTCTCCCAGTTTTCTCTTCATCATCTCAAAAACAGCAGCCTTTCAAAATGCAACTAGGAGAAATAATCATTTACCACAATTCAGTAATCCACAAATTTAGCTATTGGCGACGGCACCAGGCATTAATTAAGCAACTCAGGTCAAAATCTAACACCTCACAGAATCTAAGGACTTTTAAGCTTTTAGTATTACTGTCTGTACCAGATACTCTATTTCTAAAACTTGCACTTTTTCTCACTGTTAAGGAAAACTCTCTTTCTTTCGGACAAGAAAACCTCGTATTCAGCTCCTCAATATTGACTGGCACCAAGTTTTAATTGAAATGTAACATGGTTGTGTGCTAAAAGAAATATTTGTTGCGATGGATTGAGAGGCAATGAGAAATTTGGGAGGTGATTCACCTCCTTTGCCTGGGAATTTCAATTCAATTTGCCATGACATCAGCCAGAAGGATATGAACTCATGTTGACCTCTTGATGACTGGCCAGCAACATTCCTGCTACATTAACAACTCCCTCAAATTGCAGGCTGGCACAACTAAACAATATTTGGGCACAACTGCACTTTCAGGACAAGTTTGAGCTCTTGGGAGAGGCTGAGTTATTTTCCCTGGAGTGTTGGAAGCTGAGGGGTGGCCTTATAGATGTTTATAAAAGCATGAGAGCCATGGATAGGATGAAAAGTCAAGGTCTTTTCCCCATGGTAGGGGAGTACAAAACTAGAGGGGCATAGGTTTAAGGTGAGAGGAGCAAGATTTAAAAAGGACATGGGGGCAACTTTTTCTTGCAGAGGTTGGTGCGTGTATGGAATGAGCTGCCAGAGGAGCAGGTGGAGGCTGGTACGTTTACAACATTTAAAAGGCATCTGGATGGGTAAATGAATAGGAAGGGTTTAAAGCGATATGGGCCAAATGCTGGCAAATGGGACTAGATTAATTTAGGATATCTGGTCAGCATGGACGAGTTGGACCAAAGGGTCTGTTTCCATGCTGAACACCTCTATGATTCTATGTTGAGCTGGGACTCTGCCTGCTTCCTTGCACCTATGTTTGCTTTCCATTGCTATTGCCAGCAGTTAACCCCGAACCAAAATCCTATTAAAGTAAATTATCTGGTTATTTACCTTACTGTTGTCCATGCCACTGAAATAACTGCTTTAGCGAAGACAAAAATTTAAACAATAATTGACTTGCCGTTAAGCCTCCCCGCTCATCCTGAGGGTAGGACAGCACTATAAAATATGGGCTTAATCTTTCCATGTTGTTGGTGCACAGAATGCACACAGTCGTCTTAATGTGTATCAACACGACAAGAAACACAGATGTTTCTGTTTCCTCTATTTCCTCAATTTTCTCCGTTGACTGCATGTTTTTTTCCTGAATGTAGCATCTCCACTTGAAAGCATTTTTCCACATTTTTATCACTTTGAAGTCTAGATGGCGTACATCCAGGAAATTCAACCATTTGAGTCCCTTCCTGCTTTCATCTGATACCCAGGAATTTCGATTTACGTGAATGCAGCACAGAGTAAAGATCTCACCAACATCTTCCTGATATTCATTGCGCGGCAGCAAAGTAAGAGCTGCATTGACTCATTGGTCTGATCTCATTATATTTTCTGCCTGCAATCACTTGCAATTCATAGGGGCTTCTGAACGAAAGTGTTTGAAGGCTTTTGAGACCAAATTGTCTGGCTAAACAGCTATAATTGGTACCTATGTGCTCGGGATACTTATAATATCAATATCTCGTTCTCTTAACCCAACCCATTTCTTCACTCGATCAATTATGAGATTTGGAGCTTGTAAATCTGATAACTGTGACTTACAGCCTGCTGATAGACAGCAAACGTAACAACCTGACAACAATAGCTGACTGCTTTAAATCCACCGTCACTTTACGCCCTGACATTAAATGACAGTGGGAATTAGGCAAACTAGAAACCAACTGCAAGTCCAATATTGAATTGAATTGAATTGAATTAGCTTTTATTGTCACATGTACTCATCATGAGTACAGTGAAAAGTTCACAAGTTGCAACTTATGGTGCCATCTTAGGTACAAAGGTACCGAGGTACAGCTTCTAGAGTACAAAAAGATAGAAAAATAATGAAAATAAAAGCTCAAGATGCACAAAATCATAGTAATTAATTAGAAAAGTAAAGAGGTGCAAAGTTCAGAATAACAGTCCTTCCACGATTCTATTGAAAGAAAAAGAAATGTTAAAAAAAAATGAGAATTTAAGGCAAAATCCATCCTGGTCCATTTCAGAGCGCTGGGCTCGCGGAGCCAACACCCACCACTGGAATCCCGGGCCAGAACGTAACGTTAAAAAAAAGCTGCAGGGGATCACAAACTGAAGCTGAAACCACCAAGGGGAGACCCAGACTGACGCCGACAAAAACCACCACCGAAGCCACCAAAAGGAGACGTTTATGAGGAACTTGTCATAAATTCAAGATGGCGGCGGTGGCAAGGTGGGAAGTGTTTGGCCTCTGTGCTCCCGCTCACCTGGACGGCCGCGTCCTTCTTTGTTCCTTTTGTTTTTGCTTTTGCTTCTTCGTTTCTCTTTTGTGTCAATGGGTACCTTTTCTTCTTTTCTCCGGCTGTGGTGGAGGAAGGCCGTTGTGAGGGTCTTTTGTCATGGTGGCGGTGTGGAGGGTCAGGTCCGGGGTAGCTTCAGCAACCCATAGCCACTCCAGAAACCCAGGAGCAGTGGAGGGAACAGAAGATAAACTTTGTCCCAATTATTTATTTTTATAAATCTTCTAATTAAAATGGCATGGGATTGTGGCAATTTATACTCATCTCACTGTATTTTCATCAATACAAGTGACAGCTAATTGCCATTCTACTCTAGAGCTATATTACTTCTTCAGAGTGGGCAGGCAGATGAGGAATCTATTGAAATCTGCATGAGAGGGACATGTTAAACAGTGGGACTTCATCTATTTGGTCCTTGGTAAACTGCACATTCAATACTAGTTTTAGTGCCACGGGGCTGAAGGGCCAGTGGATGAGCAGAAGGTGGCTGCACAAACAGAAGGAACAGTCTCTACCATTCAGTTAATTCATGAGGAGGACGTCATACAGTCCTACAGCATAGAAACAGGCCCCTCAGCCCACAACTTCTACGCCAACTAACAAACGCCAAACTATACTAATCCCATTTACCTGCACTCGGTCTATAGTCTACTATGGCCTGGTATTTTAAGTGCTCATCCAGATGCTTCTTAAATATTACAAGAGGACCTGTCTCCAACACCCTCTCAGGGAGTACTTTCAATAAAGCTACTCCTCTTAGAAGGCAGATCTCTGATCTCAGACCTCCTCACCTTAACCTTATGCCCTTTGGTCTTAGGCATTTCTGACATGGGGAAGAGGTTCTCACAATCCATCAATGCCACTCATAATTTTGAATACCTCAATCAGATCCTGCCTCAGCCTCCTCTGCTCCAGGGGAAACATGCCTAGTCCATGCGGTGTCACCTCATAGCTGACACGTTTCAACCCAGGTAACATTCTTGTGAATCTCCTCTGCACTCTCTCCAGTGCAATCATATTCTTCAAATAGTGTGGTGACCAGAACTGCACACTGTATTCCATCCATGGCCTAACCAATGTTTTAAGCTGCAGCTAGACTTCCTTCCTCCTTCATTCTAAGCCCTGGCTAATGAAGGCAATCTTCTGGTATGCATCCTGTCTACCTGTGTTGGCATTTTCAGGGACTTGAACACCAAGCTCTCCTTTTTCCTCAGTACTCCAATATTTGGACATTCTTGTAAATAGGGTTGAAGAATGGTGTTGGGGGCGCGAGAGAGGAGGCTCAAACACTTCCCATTTGGTTAGGTGCGGGAACAGTAAAATGTCATTTCACCCATTGGCTTTGCAACACCATTTAATACAATCAGGGCTAATGAAACACTTCAATGCCTTTTACTCACACTATCCCCATTACCCTTAGACTTATAGGATCCCTACAGAGTGGGAAGAGGCCACTTGGCACATGGAGTCTGCACTGACCCTCCAAAGAGCATCCCATCTGTAACCTGGCATTTCCTCACAGCTACCCCACATAGCCTATACATCCCTGTTCACGACAGGGTAATTTAAGCATGGCCAATCCACCTAACCTGCACATCTTCAGACTGTGGGAGGAAACTCCACAGAGACATGGGGAAGAACATGCAAACTCCACACAGACAGTCACCCGAGATTGGATTCAAACCCAGGTCCCTGGTGGTAGTGAGGCAGCAGTGCCAACCACTGAGCCACCATGCTGCCTATTACACCATTGATAATGAGAAATCCATCGACCTCTACTTTAAACCTATTCTAAGAATGAGCTTGCACAATCTACAGGGTTAGAGAATCTCAGATTCACCAGCCTCTGAGTAAAGAAATTTCAGTCTGAAACAGCATCTGCCTTATTTTAAAATGGGGGGAGAATCTTACCTGCATCTACCCTGTCTATCCCTTTAAGTATTTTGTTAAGTTTCAATGAGTGCACTTCTAATTTTTCAAAGCACTCAACAATGGAAGGCCAGTGACTTTTCATGGGACAGCCCTCCATCGAACAAATCTGGTGAACCTTCATCGCACTCCCTCTGTGTGGCAATAACATCTTTCTTAAAACTGACGCAGTACTCCAGGTGTGGTCTAACCAAGCCTCTATACTACAGAAGCAAGACTTCACTAGGCCTGCAGTCAAATCCTCTTGCAACATTTCATTAGCCTTCCAAATAGCTCGCTGTGCCTGTGGATTAGCCTTAAGTGAGCTACTGTCAAGGTCCCTCTGCGCATCTACACTTTCCAACCTGTCCCCATTTAAGGAATTCTCTGCACATCTGTTTCCCCTGCCAAAGTGGATAACGTCACACTTGTCCATATCATATTCCACCCACCATGTTTAGACCATTCACGAAACCTCTTCAGATCCTCATAAAACCACATCACACCTTCCTGCAAACTGGTGCACATTTCTGCCCAGCTTTGTCTGCTAATATATAAATATTAAATTTGGTCCCATGCCTAAACCATTGATATAAAATTTGTGAATGGCTGGGAACGTGAGTACTGATCCTTGTGGTACTTTCCTAATCATAGCGTGACAAGGAGCGAATGCCCCATTTATTCCTACTCTCTGGTTTCTGTCTGTTAACTATTCCTTAATCCACGCCAGGGCATGACCTCCAATCCATGGGATTTAATTTTGCTAATCAAACTCTTGAGGGAGCGGGGGAATTTATCAAATGCCTTCTGAGAATCCATGTGTACCACGTCCATTGGTTCAATTCTGTTATTCTGTCCATTTTATCAATTTTGTTAGTAACATCCTCAGAAGATTCCAACAAGTTCATCAAACATGGCTTTTCATTTGCAAATCCATGCTAACTATACCCAATCAGATCACTTTAATTTAAAAATTCACTTGTCAAGTCCTTTACGAAAGCTTCTAGCACTTTCCTCATTACTGATGTAAAGCCGGCAGGTCTCTAGTTTCTTATTTTCTCTCATGATCCCTTCTTAAACAGGAGGACAACACTTTGCTATCTTCCAATCTTTAGGAATCATTCCAGAATCTCAACGAGTTTGGAAGATGATTATCACTGTATTGACTTTCTGTACAGCCAGTGCCTTCAACACTCTGGAATATAGACTATGATGCTGCGAGCAGTTATCAACTTTCAGCGCCATTAATTCCTTTAGTACAATCTCCTAATAGCGATTTCCTTCAATTTCTCATTTTCCCTCATTTGCATTTCTAATTCTGAGACATTTCTTGTACCTTTCCCCTCCCATCTCAAGGTATTTGGTACAAAATTGTTACTGCAGGTAACGCATTTACAATAACCACTCACTGTCTTCGGTGCTTGAAGGAACATTCATGCTTCAAAGCTGTTACACTTTTCCAGAGACAAATTCAAGATCAATGCTATTACATTCCTTATGTAAAATCACCAAGGGAGGCTTAACAAAATGAACAATGTACTTTAAATCTTGACTTTTTAGAAATCCTTGCTTAATGTAAGCTGCACACTAAACCAATCTCTGGAAATTAAAATACAATCTTCCAGGTTCCTTTCTTTTCGAACTGTTGTACTCAACATCAGTTTGAAATTAAAAGGCACAGACATCTCTCCATTTCTGTCATAACAGTGCTTCCTTTATCCTGCTGGTGTGTTTCAACTGTCTTGGTTGATCAATACTGATTTGAACCATTCCTGACAGATAGTGTAATTCGAGTACCAGAACAGGGAAGGGTAGGTAGGGTGTGGAAGAGAAGCAAATGGAGACGGCTAGTGCTACACCCAAATTCTGATGAAGCTAAATCTTTACTTGTCATGGACCCAGTGTAAATCCATTCAGAATTGATGCCTCTGCTCCACCTTTAACTAAAAACATACTATTGACAGCCAAGAGATATCGGAAACAAAAACAGAACTTGCTGGAAAAGCTCAGCAGGCCTGGCAGTGTCTGTGAAGAAAAAAGTCACAGTTAACCTTTCCTCAGAGACCCTTCCTCAGAGGTTTTTGTTTCTGATTTACAGCATCCGCGATTCTTTTGGATTTTAAGAGATATTGGAGGAGAAGGGTTTAGGCCCGAAACGTCAAGTTTTCCTGCTCCTATGATGCTGCTTGACCTGCTGTGTTCATCCAGCCCCATGCTTGTTATCT
>JAHRHZ010000094.1:3926511-3938495 GCA_024137785.1 Ginglymostoma cirratum | reverse complement strand
AGCTGGATGAACACAGCAGGCCAAGCAGCATCATAGGAGCAGGAAAGATGATGTTTCGGGTCTGGACCCTTCTTCAGATAAAGGGTCCGAAATGTCAGCTTTCCTGCTCCTCTGATGCTGCTTGGCCTGCTGTGTTCATCCAGCCCCACACCTTGTTATCTCAGTGTTAGTTGAAGTTTTTTCTTTTTCTGGCTAAGTTTCATGCCAGTCCATTGCGATCACTCCATATGCTTCCCCACAGAAACTAATGGCTGTTCATCCTGTATTTGGAAAATGCAGTCACCTCTGGATTTAAGCAGACCATCCATCAATATAGCCTAAACCATCTTGACTTTGCAGCTTGCCCTTAATTAGCGCTGCGTTTGGTTCCAGCAACTGTGATTTTGATTAATATGATTAGATCTCCTGAAGCAGGGTGGTGTTAAATGATGACTTCAGAAGCTGCAAGATCAATTTCAAAGCTCAGATGTTTCGATGTCACCCTCCCCATCCCACAGTCCCTTGAAAATGCAGATGAAGGAAATTATTACTCACATTTCCACAATGTTTTCCGGAAGGTTTACTGGAATTTCGGTCAGCCCTTTCCCTCGGCAGTCAACAATGTTGTTACTGCACACGCACGCTGGTGGACATGATGTAGCATGGGCGCTGCACGACTGAGTCTCGGAGGACTGAGGACCTGGGAACACACAAAGAACACATTGCCTCAGAACAGCCAGATACACCCAGCACTGAGAGAGCAACTGAGAAGGGTTCTCCTCTGTGTGAAAAAGTTGCCCTTTAGACCCCTTTTTAATCTTTCCCCTCTCACCTTAAACCTACACCATCTAGTTTTGGATTCAATTACCCCAGGGAAAAGAACTTGACTCGTCACCCTATCTATGCCCCTCATGATTTTATTAGCTTCTACAAGGTCACCCTTCAGCCTCCAACGTTCCAGGGAAAATAGCCCCAGCCTATTCAGCCTCTCCTTCGAACTCAAACCCTCCAACTTGGCAAATCCTTGTAAATCTTTTCTGAACCCTTTCAAGTTTCACAACATCTTTCCTATAGCAGTGAGACCAGAATTGAATGCAGTATTCCAAAAGTGGCCGGATCAATGTCCTGTACAGCCGCAACATGGCCTATCAACTCCTATACAAGTGAGAAGTTCGTATTATTAACGTCCTGAAGCTTGTGCCAAAACTGGGGGAGTTGACTCACAAGCTGATGAAGGAACAGTGTGATGGAGCCACATTCGCTCGACTGCATCTTACAGAAAGTGTCCCTGATACCGACACCAGCATTCCTGTGAATGACCTGCCACAACAGCGTGTCATATCCAGCAGTGCTAGCGGTATTGCAAGGTACAGTCAGAAAGGACTGGCGACGGAATGCTCAAAATTGTATCCGGATGTCTCATGATATCAGATCAAACATGGGCAAGGAAACTTTTGGCTGATTCTCTTTTTGATCATTCATGGGATGCTGAGGTTGCTGGCTGGGCCAGTACTTTTTCCAAATGGCTTACTGCCCACGAGGGAAAGAGGTGGGGAGCTCTCGAACCATTCAGTCCGTTTCGTCACAATGGCATTAAGAAGTGAGATTCAGAATTCTGAGCCAGCAACACTGGAGGAACTGCAGTTTATTTCCAAGTCAAGATGGTGAATGGCTTTGAGGGAACTTGAAAATGGTGGTTTTCCCTATGTCTTTACCGTCCTAGTCCTTTCTAGATGGTCGTGGTTGTGAGTTTGGAAGGTGTTGTCTGAGCAGCTTTGGTGATTACCAGCGGTGGAAATGACGTTATGGAGGTTGGTCTGGGGTGGACAAAGTCTGAAGTCACACGACACCAAGTTATAGTCCAACAGGTTTATTTGAAAACACAAGCTTCCAGAGCGCAGCCCCTTCATCAGGTGCAGTGACAGAGAAGAGCACACAGACCCACAGTTTATAGGTGGAGAGATTAAGGACAGAGAGATCAAGAGATCATTCAACTGGTGTGAGTCCAGTGTCAGATAATAAGTCTCTGCAGGTGACCGAGAGTGCGAGACCATGAGAAAACTGTCAACAGCTGAATAACCAGCGAAGGGATGATTTATAATCCAATGAAATGAGGCAGAGCGATAATTACAAAAAATGAAAAATAATGTGGTGCTGGAGACAAACTAAAAATGACTGGAATAACACGATAGGTAAAGGAGTCGCATGTGAAGGGTCTAACCAAAGTAGTAAGTAATTGAAAACTGTACAAGCTAATTAAGGTACGGGGATCGTAACAATTTATCAAGGTGCTGGTGTCAAAACAGGACAGTACGGTAGTTTTTACAAATACAGAACATTGTGCTGGGGTCACCTGTAGTGCAACATAAACCCAAGAGGCCATCTTCATGGGTACGGAACTTGGTTATCAGTCTCTGCTCGGCGATTCTGCGTTGGTGTGTATCTCGAGGGCTGTGGATTGTGCTTATCTGAAGATCGGGGGCTGAATGTCCTTGATCCCTGAACTGTTCCCCGACCGGGAGGGAACGCTCCTGTCTGGTGACTGTCGTGCAGTGTCCATTCATCCATTGTTGTTACATCTGCAAGGCGGACTTCAAGATACACAACAACGCAGAAACGCCGAGGCGAGACTGATAGCCAAGTTCTGTACCCATTAGGGTAGCCTCTTGGATTCATGTTGTGCTGCACGTGACCCCAGCACAATTTTCTGTATCTGTAAAATCTACCTCATCGCCCTGTTTTGACACCAGCACCTTGATAAATTGTTATGATTTCTTAATTAGTTTGTACAGTTTTGAGTTACTTCTTACTTTGGTTAGATCCTCAGCATGTGCCTCCTTTATCTATCATGTCATTCCAGCCATTTGGTTTGTCTCCAGCACCACCTTATTTTTAATTTTTTCGTGATTATCACTCTGTCTCATTCCATTAGATTATTGGTCATACCTTTGCTTGTTATTTAGCTGTTGACAACTTTACTCACACCATCTAACACCCTCGGTCACCTGCAGATTTATTATCTGACACTGCACTCACACCAGTTGTATGGTCTTTGGATCTCTCTGCCCCTATCTCTCTGCCTATAAACTCTGTGTCTGTGTGCTGTTCTCTCTCAATGCACCTGACGAAGGGGATGCACTCCGAAAGTTTGGAATTTCAAATAAACCTGTTGGACTTTTACCTGGTGTCGTGTGACTTCCACCTTTGGAGATAATAAACATTTTTGTTATGCTACTCTGGATTGTATTGGAATTCCCTCTCTAAATTTCTACGCTGCCCTCTTTTTCCTTTGCAAATTCTCTGAAGACCCATCTTCACATCCAGTTTTCCAGTTCTGAAACAGTAAGTAGCTGCTGAAGTAATCTCTCGGGGGTTTCACTGTATATCACCAGAGGTTACAGCAGGATATCAGGAGAACCCTGGAGGAAATTCTATGGGGAGGTAATGGCCTAGTGCTGTTACTACTGGACTGTTAATCCAGAGGCCCAGCTAATGTTCTGGGGACCAGGGTTCAAATCCTGCCACAGCAGCTAGTACAATTTGAATGTGGTAAAAATCTGAAATTAATCATTTAACAATGACCATGAATCCAATGTTGATTGTCAGGAAACACCCATCTAGTTCACTAATCCCCTTTAGGGAAGGAAACTGCCATCCATACCTGGCCTGGCCTACACATGACTCCAGACCTGCAGCAATGTGGCTGACTCTTAACATCCCTCTGGGCAATTAGGGATGGGCAATAAATGCTGTCTAGCTGGCAAAGCTCTCATCCCATAAATGAATTTAAAAGACCTCTCTCTCTTGGCTGAACATTTCCATTCCTCATTTGGCAAAGTCGCTCTGGGACACTGTGCACTCCACATTCAATAAATCTGTAAGTTGTTAATGCAATACCAATCAAAACAAAACTATCTCAAAGATAAATGGAGGAAGGGAAGGTCAAAGTTAATGTGCTATTTCTGCAACTGTCTCTGAAAGAAAACGAAGGTACACCACTTATTTGAGCCTTGGGAAAAAACAGTATCTTCAAACGAACGTTTCCATTTAGCTTCTCCACCATCCGAAACAAGATTCTATTCAGCCTAAACTTGGAGATACCAGCCTACATTTTAATAGAAGGTTTCTACATTGAAAAAAAAGAAAGGCAGACAAGTCAAACATATTTTATGTGAGACCACCCCTAAGTAAGAACTTAGGCCAAACGTTGGAACAGTAGGGACTGTAATTTTAAAAGAGTAGAACACACACATTAGTTAGCAATGCTACATCCCTTAAATGCATTGGAGCTATCCACCTCTACATTCCTCCTGTGTGACTTTCCTCCTATTTATATGTTATTGAGTGGAGGGGGATTGAGGGGAGCCAACGTCAGCTTTTCTGCACCATCTGTCACAGTGGCTACAAGTTTACAAATGCACGCCTTGTAATTCTCTGGTGTTTTGTTGACATTTCATTAACGGCGGACATGACTCCCTGCTGAAATGTTTGACTATGACTTGTCCTTTTCAGCGCATATCAATAAATCATCAACATCTGTTCCTTTGGGCTTCTGGGATCATTCTTGTGGGATTAACAAAACCCCATAAAGTCACTGATGGATTATCCAATTTTTGCCCTTGACTCTTCCATATTTTTCTCTATCCTCTCTCTCTGTCTCTCTGCCTGCCCCCTCCAAACTGTATTCTTTAGTTTCGGAAACATAAGAAATGCTTTAGTTGTACTGGGGTCAGGTACTGTTTCTTCACCTGACGAAGGAGCAGTGCTCCAAAAGCTTGTGATTTCACATAAACCTGTTGGGCTGTACCCTGGCGTTGTGTCACTTCTGACTTTGTCCACATCATATGCAATTCTCAGCAAACATGAAACAATACTTGATGAGAGGCCTTTATTTTACACATTACCATGTGAAATTGACAAGCTATCAGCCCCATCAGAAACCGGTGAGACTTATCACCATATTTATCTGATAAGTGGATTTTTCTTTCATTTGTTTAAAAATGGCAATGAACAGACTAAACTCATGAGCCAGGGTGATCATTCATTTGCATGAGGCCCTGTAAATTACTTCAGTGTTCTCTCAACAACTAACCTTCAGCGGTTTGTTTATGATATTTGGCCCATTCCAAAGCAATGGCCAATTTCAGTACATCGGAGTTCATTCATCTTTTGGCTTTCTGTTCTTTACGTGTTCCTGCCCAAATACAGAGACCCTCTCCCCCAACCCCTGACTGACCCTTCATCTGTACTTTAACAGCTGTGACAGAATTCCCTCCAGGCTTCTCCTGGTGTCCTGCTGTAACCTCTGCAGATGCACAGTGAAACTCCAGTGAGATAACTTCAATGGCCAGTTACTGTTTTTGTGAGTGTTTTACACATTGTCAGAAAGTCATACAGCACGGAAACTGACCCTTTGGTCCAACCAGTCCATGCCAAACATAATCCCAAACTAAACCAGTCCCACCTGCCTGCTCCTGGCCCATATCCCTTAAAACCTTTCCTATTCATGAACTTATCCGAATGTCTTTTTCATGCTGTAATTGTACCCACATCCACTACTTCTTCAGGAAGTTCATTCCACACGTGAACCACTGTGTAAAAAAATAGCCTCTCATGCCTTTTTTCAATACTGTCCCTCTGACCTTAAAAATGTGCCCCTCTTGTATTAAATCCACCACCCTACGGAAAAGATACCCACCATTAACCCTAACTATACCCCTCATGATTTACAGACATCTGTCAGGTCACCTCTCAACCTCCAATGCTCCAGCGAAAAAGTCCCAGCCTACCCAGCCTTTCTTTACAACTCAAACCTTCCATACTTGGCAACATCCTGGTAAATCTCTTCTGATCCCTCATCAGCTTAATAATATCCTTCTTTATCTTCCACTATAATGTGAACAGCCACTGTAGCTGATTTGCACAAGGGCCAACAAAGTGAAATGGAATAAATAATCCATTTTAGCAATGATGGTTGAGATTGGCCAGCACACCAAGAATATATCAGTCCATATACATCAGTCTCGAAACATTAATTCTCTCCACACTTGTTGCCAGACCTGCTGAGTTTCTCTAGCGTTTTCTGTTTTTATTTCATAATCTTCTGATGCCGAAGCAACTGCACTACAACTGAGTCAAAGCCAACATTTTAATAGACCTGCCACATTGTCATCAATGCCCTAGTGCTGGGGGAAGGGAATGAATCAGCCCGTTTCCCTTGATGAAAGTGTGTTTCAATGGGCAATGAGTTGCAACTTTGATGCCCCCTTTAATCCCACTCAAATGAAAAACAGATACCCTATTGAGATGGTAGTGGTTACCTCAGCCTCTGGAAAGGGTGAATTAGGGATGCGTTGGTTTCACATTTAGAGCTGGAGTGAACCTCTTTCAGAATATTATTCGCATCTACTAATCATTATGTTTTGCTTTGGTAACTGCACATTGGCTCGTTATCATGCCCTTCATGAAATATTACATCTGTGATGTGACTCCATTGATCTAAAGTAGAGTTGACACTGGGAAGTTGGTAAGCTAGCAGAGCGTTTGTAAGAACACAAGAAATAGGAGCAGGAGTAGGCCATCTGGCACCTACGAGCCCACTCCGACATTCAATAAGATCAAGGCTGATCTTCTCGTGGACTCAGCTCCACTTACCCGCCCTGCTCACCATAACCCCTTAATTCCTTTACTGTTCGCAAATCTATCTATCTTTGCCTTAAAAGCATTCAATGAGGTAGCCTCAACTGCTTCACTGGGCAGGGAATCGCACAGCTTCACAACCCTTTGGGTGAAGAAGTTCCTCCTCAGCTCAGTCCTAAATCTGCTCCCTTTTATTTTGAGGCTATGCTCCCTTCATTCCTCTATATATTTCTTACTGGAGCTGCACTGCATCCATACGAAGCAACAGTCAGTTTAAGACAATTAGACAAATGTATCCCTTACTCCATGACAATGACATATCCACTTCTGTCCTTTCACACATACAAGTTGAACAAAAATCTAAGAGCTGAAAGGTTTCTGAACTTGCTGGTGACATATGGAAGACGAGGTCAAAAAAGTGGTTCTGCAACTCACTGGCTTACTAACTCTGTCAGATGCCAAGATTTTCCTGGTTGTGCTTGTGGTTTTATGTAGGATACCCTATCTGAGGCAGTCAAGGGCTGGTTATAATCAGATTGCAGATTCATTCATAGTTCCATTAGAATATCTCTTACATTTTCACCAGGAATATTAATATAAGGCGGCTGAGGACTGATTAGAATCGGGTCCCTTGACAATGAATCATCCATAGTCTCATTACCCATGAATTTTAGTTAAATGCAAGGCAGCCGTAGCCTATTTACTGCTTTATTGTCTGGGGAAACATTTCTTTGTCAGTGGTATTGGGTAGCGGGAATTAAAGGAACTAGAAAAAGAACATCATTAGATATAACTCGCCATCAAACAGTGGCCCCCTGGACCTGATTGAGGCCTTTCCAATTTGTTGTTGTATTTGTTTCAGGCTATGAATTAAAGGACGCAAATCATTTTTGTTTTGGACTCTTGTCCAGGCTGTGCCTTTCCCTCCTTTCTCTGGCTCCTGCTTCTTTCCTTCATCACCAAATGGCAACTGCTCTTCCCAAGACTGCAAAAAACTACAGAGAGTTGTGAACACATCCCAGTCTATTATGCAAACCAACCTTCCATCTACTGACTCCAACTATATCTCCCCTTGCCTCAGGAAAGCAACCAACATCATCAAAGATCCCTCCCCCATCCCGGTTACACTCTCTCCCACCCTCTTCTATTGGGTAGAAGATATAAAAGTTTGAAAACACATGCAAACAGATTCAAGAACAGCTTCTTCCCCAGTTACCAGACTGTTGAACGGACCTCTGAAATGTTAATTCTGACCTCTGTCTCTGCCACGACTCTGCGGCTGTAACACTGTATTCTGCACTCTGTTCTGTAACCCTGGTGCATTTTGTATGGTACGATCGGCCTGTACAGCACGCAACACAACACTTTTCACTGTATCTCAGTGCGTGTGACAACAGTAAGTCAAATCAAATAAAAATCCATTTCCGCAGAGTCCTCTTGGCTCTTCCCTCCCAAACCCTCCCCGAGCCCCAGCACTGTTGCTCGTGATAGGGACAGGCTTCTTGCACTTCAACATTGTTCCTCATTTCCTCGCCATGAACAGAAGGGTCTTGCAATTCTGCTTCCTGTCAGCAGGAGCTCAGGCACAAGGCACTGCTGCACTATACGGAACTGCCAATCTCTGTCACAGTCAGCAACACCCAGAGAACAGCGCTGGTGAAACAAGCCTATGCCACTATTTTCAATTATATTCAGTGCATATTTGCATTTAGCTTCCTCTCCACCGCAAACTTGAATTTCACTACCATACCTTATTCTCATAACCTTTTCTGACTAATTATTCTCTTCAGGTGAACAGTTCCAGCGCAATATGGGGCAACCACAAGGTGGCACTGGGGGTGAAATGAAGATTAGCGCCTCCCCAACCATTGACATTGGCCACACTCACCAGTTCTACAAGAGATTGGCATTTACATGGTGGCTGGCCCTCAACTGCTTTAACTGAGGAACAACTTTGCCCAAAGAACATACAACAAAACAATGCCACCCTCTATATGCCATATCGGTAACCATTCTCCGGCTACGTAACAGCCAGCTATCCTGTTGGCAAATTGTCTTTGGTAGCCAGATAATTTCCCTTCTTTCCTTCTGAAGTGAGGGTTGTTACTGATTGATCCTACAGGGATAGCAAGTCACACTTTCCTATTAGCATAAGATACACAGGCCACTCATCCTCATCTCTATTTGAGCCCACTCCTAGCTTTATTCATCTAAAGCTTTCCTTGTAACTCTATTCCCTTCTCTGTCAAAAATCCCTGTTAGATGCATCAATATTATTCACTTCCAGTGACAGCAGGTTGCACATTCTTTGGTAAAGAAGTTTCTTCTGCATATCCTGTTGGATTTCGTGAAACTTACATTACATCGACGATTTCCTCACATCAGCTCTCTCTATCCACAATTCCCAGAAAGTCTCATCAACTTAAAGGCCACTATTAAATAAGCTCTCAGTCTTTTTTTCTCTCTGCTTAAAGGAAACCTCACACCTCGTGATATTGATGCCAAGTGATAAGTAGAGGAAATTATGTCAACATGTTGTGCTCACATTGACCAAGAGGAACTGGAATCCCACCACAGTGGCACAACACAGTGATGTGTTCAAACAATAGGGTCAAGTTGACCAGCAGAAGATGCTCAAGCTGATTGAATAAGCAAAAATCTTCATGGCCAGCTGGTGTGCAGCACGCAGAACTGTGCGAAATGCGATCCTCAGTCTACAGGTTACCACAGAAACCAGTAAATAATGTAATGCCACTGCTACACTTTACCTTGTTTACAGCGAGCAGACCAAAACCAGATTGAAAGAATACAAATGAATGGCCTTGCCTTGTCTGCACTTTAAACACAGTTTCAAAAAGAAACAGTCGAAAGTAGGGCAGAAAACAGACAGCAATTAAAAATCCAATTACTTCCTCAATAATTGAAGCAGGGCAAATCCAACATCATCCCGGGATTCTGTAATTGTTTATCCTAATTGAACAGAGTATCTGCTGCAGATATCCGACACAGACTCAGCTCCAGTGAATTAACTGCTCATTCGGTATGAGTTTCGCCAGTTTCAATTTGTGACTGAGTTTTGAGATGCATAGGGTGTACGGAGATAAATTTACAGACAGAGCTCCTATTTAATTACATGCTTTCTGTCACAAGATTTACTTCAGAAAAATGCCAGCACAGATCCCCTGTGATATATGGATGAAAAATGTTTTTAGATGAGCCATTTATCACAATTGCCACAGATTTGTTCCTGGAGATATTATGGACAATGATACTCTGCATCAAGGATTTCGGGAGGGGTGGGGAGTTGGTGGGAAGAGGTCACATGACTCTCTTTCTTGTCTCGGTGGCTAAAAAAGCTTGTGATCTATCTCAGTCGATGATTGGATTTACGAGGGAACACCACATTCTATTTTCTGAACAGCTGAAGATTCTGTTCTCCAGCCAGTTTCATCTTCAAAAATCTAACTTTTTTTGGCTTTGTAAATGAAAAGCATCGGTCAGCCCCAACAGTAGTTGCCATACTCTTTCTGGACTATAGGGTGCTCTCTTGTTAGATAGAGACAACTGGTGGTGATTCAACCTGAGGGTCACCATGCCTCAGGTGAGGGAACAGGTTGAGAAGAACAGTCCTTCATGGTAACTTTAGCCAGTGAATGGGGGTTGGACCCACACAGTATCGCAAACTAGCCATCCAGCCAAGTACCTCAGCACGCGCTGCAGCTTTCAGACTGCAGGAGAAGTCGACAGCATTGAGTTAGACCAACAGGGTCACAAAGCAACACAATGGTGCGTACTCAAAATCAACACTGCATCCCAATGTTGTTGGTTTGGACTCACAACACACGACATCTAGTCTCATCCAAACCAACAAGATCCAAGATAAACCCCAAGGCATCCAGGCCAAACCAACAGTATCACCCTGAAACACACCTAGCTCGTACCACGGTAGCACTCTACAGTGCGTCACCCAAATCAACAGGATCACAGTTAAACTTGAAAGTGTCGAGAGCAAACCATAGGCTATGCAATGAAATACTGCAGCATTTGGTCGTAACTAACAATATCACAGTAAAAGAGAACAGCGGCATGTTCAATTCACCCGTAACGTGTTGAAATCTTAGAGTCAAGGTAAGAGCAGCAGCGTCAAAGGTGTAACTCTAAGGCGTCTTGTACAATGCAGCAGTACCACAGTGATATCCCACAAAGCTAAGGTTACACAATTCAACCTTACAGTGTCTAATCCAAAACAGAAATGTTTCAGTGGGACAGCAGTAGGGGACGGTGATGGTGTTGTGGTACTCTCACTAGCCTCGTTATCTTAAGACCCGAAGAATGCTCTGGGGTCCTGGGTTCAAATCCCATCAAAGTGTAGGACGGAATCAAATTTTTCTTAAAATGTTGGCACTCACAGAGGTTTGCGATCAGGAGGGATATGCCACAGGACAATTCAACATTGGCCCTTGACCATATGTCTCAATGCATCAACCCGACAGCATCACAGTGAACCTTCACAGCATCTGTTACAAATAAAGACTACCACACTGACAGTGAGCAGGCTCAGGCTCACACCAAAAATATCATGATGAAACACTAGGGCTTTCAGTCAACAGTGTCATTTTTAAACTCCTCAATGTCTCGTTCCAAATTTTCTTTGCCGTGACACTCCCCAGCGTTCGCTCCAAACCGAATGTCACAGGGACACCTGGTAGAATCCAGTCCAATCGAACACTGAGGCCCACATCATCTGGTTTAACCAAACAGGATCACAATAAAACTCAACATTGTTCCTTCCAAAACAACAGTACGACAGTGAAATCCCACAGTGTCTGGCATCAGGTACAAAACAACAATGTCACATCAACCCTCTGCAGTGTAGTGTTCAAACTGATAGCATCACAGGGACTCTCTTTAGGTCTACTCCATATCAGAGCGCAGCTCTACACCCTATTGTCTGCAAGCAACAGCCTAACAGTGAAGCCTGCAGTGTCTAGTCTGAACTTACATCATTAGAATGAAATCTTGCAACAGCTATTGCAAACCAAGAATGTCACAGTGATAACTTACAACATCTCATGCAAACTCAACAGTACCACATAGAGAACCTACAGGGTGTAATGAAAACAAGCTGAATCATAGTGGAAGCCATCAGCATCTTTTGCAAAAAGGATATAATCACAGCACACTACTGTCTAATCTGAACCAACATTATCACACTAAAACTGTACAATGTCTTGTGAAAGCCAATGTTACCACAGTGAAAGACTACAGTGTATAGACCAAACAACCATATCACAGAATAGCACTACAGTGGATAGAATGAACCAGCAGTGTCACAGTAAAACCCATACAGCTCCTACTGCAAACCA
>JAHRHZ010000094.1:3904397-3920885 GCA_024137785.1 Ginglymostoma cirratum | reverse complement strand
TACACTCACACACACACACATACACTCACACACACACCACATACCCCACACACACACACACATACACTCACACACACACCACATACCCAACACGCGCACACACACAAACAAACACCCATGCGCGCGCACACACACTATATACATATATATACACACACTCACAAACACAACAGCCACTTCAGCTGTAATCCTTTGATAGTCTGAAGAATATTTTGTAGTACACAGTCACGTTGTTGCTTTTAATGCACCTTCCCACAAATAAAATCAACTAAGTAGACATTACCCAAACAGTCGTGCAGAATATTAGAACATGCAGAGCAACAGATCAGACCTTTCTTCTTCTTGGTGCACTCTGCAGAACAGATAAATCCTCTCACTCGTTACTGAAAGGGGCAACTAAATTTCACCACTTTTGAGTCCGACAGAAAAATATTCGACGGAAACATCCTCAGGCAACCAGAAAATCCTTTTTCCTTTTCACTTTCACTGGGCTTGTGAGTGTTAAACACTCCACTCAAATGTTTCAACCGTTCCGTTCTCCCATCAGACGCCTTTTACTGGACAGTGGTTGGATGGCGGGAGGGGGAGAGGTTGATGATAATGACTGAAGTCAAGTGGCTGTTACCATGCCAACCTATAAACAGACGCATTTCCTTTGTAAAAACTGTCATTTGTCATTTACCTCTGCAGTCGCTCTCATTCACGTAAATGGTACTCTCTTCCCATCTCCCCCCACCACCCCGCCTCACTCCTTTGTACTGCAGGCATTTTCGATATGCAGTCAGATAAAATGTATTTCTCATCTTTGCAGCTCTTTACGATAGAGGCCAAATTAGTAACAAACTGACTACCTGGGGGTCGAGCCTCAAAGAAAATAACATTGGGTTTAAGTAACCTATTCAGAAAACCGGTAGGTTCGGACCAGGACAAGACAATCCAAGTTTGGAGCATGCCCCTGCGACAGTGCTTAATTTTATTTCTTGTACACCTTCCTGAATGTTAGTTTATTATGGCTTACCCTACTCCATCAGTCTGCCTGCCACTATGCTTCCTGCTGGCATGCAGCCCTTAAAAGCAAGGATTTTTCACAACTCTTTTTCACACCAGGAGAAATAAAAAAATCGAAACAATTTCAGTTTCCCGTCACACCTTTACTTTGCTAACTGCAATGAGAACTTTTTTTTTCTGCCCAGTTTGTCCATAGCATGTCCTGTTCTCTTGAACGTGTCTCCGCTTTGCTGGATACACCTCGCTAAGTGGGCAATACTCAAACAAGAGGGTGGGAGCGATCACAGTGAGCCACATTTTCCCTACTCACCATCCAAAGACAAGAAAGTTCTGCAGAAGGCTGCAGACTTTGTGTCCTGCAGGCTGCGATGGACAGATTTGTAAACAGCAAGGGGGTGAGGAAAAGGCAGAAAGGTGGAGTTCAGGGTCAGCTGTGAAGTCATTGAATGGCAGAGCAATCTCGATGGGCTGAATGGCTATTTCTGCTCCTACGTCTTATGAATGGCATTCACTGCAACGGTTAGGAGCAAGGCCCTTGGGCTTCTTCCTTTTTCCCCTTAATTAAGGGAACTAAGGCTGGTTTGTCGCGATCCTACTACGAATCCAACTGAAAGCAGTTCAGTTCTGTACAACACTGACTCCCTTTTCAATTAAGAGTTCACATCAGTAACACTTTTGTCAATCATCCATATTTTGAGTGGACCTACACTGACCAAATTTTTGGTTGCCAGTCTCAATGTGTCTGTATGTGGCTCAATCCTAAACTTTTGCTTCATAATTCTTCCCAAAGAGGTTCTTCAGACATTTTACCTAGCGCTATTGAAATGTTTGCTGCTTTTGTTATGTGTGTTTGAAGTTGGAAGTCAGCTGTTGTCAACCTTCCTGCCTTCTGCTTGTGCCCTGCTCTGGCTGTTCTGCGATGCCTCAGTGGGCCAGTAGAGCACCATGGGAGAGATGTAGGCATGATGGGACTTTTTGGTCATGACAGACACATCTTGTTGCTGGTATGAACTGCATCTGTTGACCTGCCTTTAACTCCGAGTTAAAAATGCAGCAAAACTCACTTGCAGGATTTGCTGCAAGTAATTGTGAACTTATGACGAGGACAGGTTAGAAGTGTGGTGTATGAAGTCCACTAAACTCAGGGTAAAATCAGGAATCATCAGCAATGTACAGTCGTCGAGTCATACAGCACGGAAACAGATCCTTCGGTCCAACCAGTCCATGCTGACCATAATCCCAAATTAAACGAGGCCTCCCTGCCTGCGCTTGGCCCTTATGCCTCCAAACATTATTATTACTCATGTGCTTATCCAAACATCTTTTAAACGCTGTAACTGTACCCGCATCCACACATGAACCACCCACTGTGTAAAAAAAAAACTGGCCTTCACGTCTTTTTTAAATCTTTCTCCTCTCACCTTAAAGATATGTCCCTTAGTTTTGAAATTGCCCCACCCTAGGGAAAAGACACCTGCCATTCACCTTATTTGTACCCCTCATGATTTTATAAACCCCTATGAGGTCACCCCTCAACCTCCTACACTCCAGTGAAAAATGTCCCAGCCTATCTAGCCTCTCCTCATAAGTTAAATCCCCCTTCGCTGGCAACATCCTGGTTAATCAGTTTTGAGCCCTCTCCAGTTTATAATGTCTTTCCTGTAGGAGGATGACGAGAACTGAACACAGTACTCCAGAAAAGGCCCCCTCTACATTCTGTACAACCTCAACATAACATCCCAATTCTGATACTCAAAGGTGTGAGCAATGAAGGCAAGCGTACTAAACGCCTTCTTAACCAGCCTGTTTACATGTGACACAAGCTTCAAAGAATTACGTACCTGAACCCATCGGTCTCTCTTTTCTACAACACTACCCAAGGCCCTACTTTTAATTGTATATAATTAATGGGAGATTAGATGGGATATCAGCAGAGCAAAGTGAGATCTCTATCCTATCATCTCAAGTGTTAACAACTACATTGAATTATTGAAGCCACGACACCATTTTTTTTGGTGGGACATAACTTGGTCGCATCATGCTAACCAGGAGTATCTTTAATTGTTTTTCTGTCAGCTGTTGTTCAGCTAAGCTCGTAATTATTTTTAATCACTCTGGTCAGGGACATTATGACACACCTCCATGACAGGTGGGACTTGAAGTCAACAAGTTGTCTGTAATTCCATAAGCTTCAAGTTTAACTCTACGAGAGACTTTGTCAACCCCACAGACATTTTTCACAATTCTCAAAACTCAAACAGGTTCATCAGCCTTTTACAAATTTATCCTGGCTTTCTCTGGTCGGCTGAAAAATTTCAAGGTGCTCAGTCACTCCATCCTTCTAGATCTTTGCAATTTCTCAACAATAGACATTAGTCTACCAAATTTATAAGAACCTGGGTTCTCTCTCTCACCTTCATTAAGTAGCAAAAGAAAGAAATGAGTCCTGAATGATGATAATTTTGGGAGATTATCTCTCGGACATCTGAAATGTTTTTTAGCTCCTCGATTTATCATCATGGGACAGAAGCCATTTCACTGTAAGAATCTGTCACTCTATGACGACATTACCTTTACTTTTGGTGAGATCCTGTCCCTGATTTAATACTGGGTTTGTCGGGATGTCGTCACTGCTATCCTATTCCATTTACAATAAATTCTCTATCTTGCAAAAGCACGCAGGTCCAAAGGTGGCAAGAGTGAGGCTTTGAGTCAGTGGGTTCTAAGCTTTGTTGAACTTCTAGATACAGTCACTGAGTTATACAGCATGGAAACAGGCGCTTCACTCCAACAAGTCCATGTCCAACATAATCCCAAACTAAGCTAGTCCCACCTGCCTGCTCTGGCCCATTTCCCTCCAAATCTTTCCTATTCTTGTACTTATCCAAATGTCTTTTAAACATTCTAATTGTACCCACATCCACCACTTCCTCTGGAAGTTCATTTCACATGCGAACCACCCTCTGTGTAAAACATTTGCCTCTCATGTCTTTTTTAAATCTCTCTCCTCTCACTTTGAAAATGTGCCGTCTAGTCTTGAAACCCCCATCCTAGGGGAAAAGTCTACGACCATTAACCCTATCTATACCCCGCATGATTTATAAGGTTCTTATCTAGTGGGACTTAGAGTAGCGTGCATTGGCCAAAGATTTTGGTTCAGAAGTCAACATTTTTTAATCAGTTTACGTGGTAAAAAGCTGCATTTTCTAATTTCATTCCAGGATTGTGGATGCCCCGGACACGGACAACAATAATTATCCATTCCTAGTTTCCCTTAATACGATGATAGTGAAACTTCTCCAGGACTTGATGAAGTCATGTTGTCAATGGCGCTCCTATAGTTGTGTGTTTCCTGGTTCATGCTTCATGTGTGGCGGTATGACGTTTAGTTTTAGGAACTAAAATTTAATAATAGAAAATGGAATAAATACACTTACAGCACTTTGAGGTCTCATTTCACATAAACAGTTGGAGTCATAAAGCTTTCAGAGGTTAACAACTGGTTTGATATAGTAATTAAAATGCTGGTTTTTAGTGACGGTCAGAACAGTTCAGAAGGTTACACCTGTTTGTTTAATAGAATTAGAATACACTAAGCTTTAAAATATTGCAGGTGCGCTTATTTAGTTGGACACTTGGTATCTGCAAGGCTTGCAGCATTGGAAGTCCAGAGGAATTTGGGGCTAACTCAGTTTAAAGGCATTAGTAAAGGACAATGTACGCTCAGGACAGCTTGTTTGCTGGGAGACTTTTGTTGCAGTTCGAGGGTGAGAGAATGTTGATGCAGTCAAAGTGGTGCCAGACCCCAAGTGGTGCTGCCAGCAGACTCCAGTGAAGGTTTAGCAGCGATGACAGGGAAAGGTGCCTCCATGCTGTGTCGAAAGGGCTAAAAAGGCAGCCCTCAGAGCCACTGGTAGTTCACCACAGCTGAGAACGAGGTGAAGGAAGCAGACCTGTCATTAAAATGTCTGTAAGGTGACCAATCACAATTTATCTGTGCACTCAAATTTTCCTGAGATTGTAAGAACTGCCAGTGCTGGGGTCAGGGATAACACAGTGTGGAGCTGGAGGAACACAGCAGGCCTGGCAGCATCAGAGGAGCAGGAAAGCTGATGTTTCGGGTCGGGACCCTTCTCCTGTTCCTCTGAGCTGCTTGGCTTGCTGTGTCCCTCCAGCTCCAGACTGTGTTATCTCAAATTTACTGGATATTTCTCCTGAATATTGTATATACAGTAGTGTATATAGTTCAGAATCATTACCTGCCTGTTCAGAATAGTTCATACTCATTATTGCTTATGTTCAAGCTTGTATAATGAAGATTTTTTTGGGATTTTGACTCAACCCTGGAAACCTGCCAATTAATATTATATCCTTGGGCCTGTCATGCATTCTATTCTTTAAATTAGAACAAAAATCCATTTATCTAGTAATCTCATAATTGGATCATAACAGACTGCTGGAACGCAGTAATTTCCAGGATTTCATTCCAATGATTATGAAGGAACAGTCATATTTGCCTCAGTCAGGTGGTGCGTCCATCCAGTTGCCAGTTTTCACATCCGGCCTCTGAGCCTGATGTTCTGCATGTTAGAGGTAAAGGTTTACCCCAGGAGCTTTGGCAAGTTTCTGCAATGCTTCCTGTAGCTATTACGCAGCTGTGATACACTAGTGATGGAAAGCGGGCGTGTTTAAATTGGTAGATGGAATGTCAATCATGTGGTCTGTTTCAAAAAACAAAGTGCTGGAGAAACTCAGCAAGTCTGGCAGCATTGTGGAGACAGAAACAGAGTTGAAGTTCCGAGTCTGAAGCAACTTCTTCAGAACAGACTGCTTTGTGCTGGACATATTTAGAACAAATTGATTTTCATATTTAAAATATCTACAATGCCTATAGTAATTGTATTTTTTTTATGGGCAGAACTATGTCAGAACTAAAACAATTGCAAAGATATATTTCAAATAAGGTATTATATATTATAAAGACTTTTCCAGCACATCATATCCTGGATTATCTAGGAAGAAAGTCATTCTTATTTGCTCATGCGAGCCTTGTTTACAAATGTCTTGTTTTAAACGTGCCGCTGTGAACCATGCTTTCATGTACACTGCCTGCAATACAGCTAACCGACGGTTAGTTATACCTGCAAATTAAGAGAAACATTTTGTTTCACTCCACTTTCAGTATAGCTGGTTATTTTCATACGTTATGAGTTCTTTTTGAAGGCTGGACAAAGCGAAAATGTTGCGCCTAGATGAATGTTGTCGCCTCTTTGGAATTATGAAAATGTTGTAGTTTGGTTTCTGGTATTTTGGTGAAGTCTGAAAGGGGGAGGTGCAATGAGACCCGGGCGTCCTTGTACACCAGTCACTGAAAGTAGTGCAGGTGCGGCAGGTAGCGAGGAAGGTAAATGGTACTTCTGTCGTCTTGCTGCAATTGTGCAGAGCTTCGGTGAGACAACATCTACAGTTTTGGGGTCCTTACCTGAGGTGTCCTTGCTGAGATGGCAGGACTGATGTACGAAGACAGGCTGGATTGGTCAGAATCATTAAATCCCTACAGTATGGAAGCAGGCCATTCAGCCCATCAAGTCAATACTGACCTTCCATAAAGTATCTCAAGCAGACCCACCCCCCCCAACCTATCTCTGTATTTCCCACGTCTAACTGACCCAGCCTGCACATCCCTGAACACCACGGGCAATTTAGCATCCACCTACAGCCTGCACATCTTTGGGCTGTGGGAGGAAAGCGGAGCACCCGGATGAAACCCACGCAGACACAGTTAGAATGTATAAACTCCACACAGACAGTCGCCTCAGGTTGGAACCGAACCCAGGTCCCTGGCGCTGTGAGGCAGCAGTGCTAATCACTGAGTCATGACACCATGGTTAGGATAATGTTCGCTGGGAGCTTTGAAGAATAAAATTCCAACAGGACGAGACAGGGTAAATGGAGGAAGGGTGTTCTCAGTGACCAGGGAGTACAGAACCAGGGGGTCACTTTTGAAGAATATGGGGTCAGCCATTCACGACTGAGAGGGAGAAATATCTTCACCTATTGAGTTTGTAGCCTGTGGAATTCTCTGCCCAAGACAATTGTTTTCAAGAAGGAGTTAGATACAGATCCTAGGGCTTAAGGGATCAAAGGGTATGGGGAGAAAGTGGAAGCAGGTTACACAGTTGGATAACCAGTCACAATCATCGTAAATGAAGGAGCAGCCTCAGAGGGCCAAATGGACTACTCCTGGTCCTATTTTCCATTTAATGGGGAGGTGTGGAGGAAACAAGGCAGAGAGAGATTGTAGGATTTGCAGGAGGAGACTTCAGGTTGGCATTGCTTCACGACAATTAAGTTCAGATTGTGAGAGTTGGAACAAAGAGACCTGGGAGTGCAGGTTCATAATTCCTTGGAAGTGGAGTCACAGGTAGATAGGACAGTGAAGAAGGCATTTGGTACTCCTGCCTTTATTGGTCAGTGCATTGCGTATAGGAGTTGGGAGGTCATGTTGTGGCCGTACAGTACATTGGTTAGGCCACTTCTGGAATACGACATTCAATTCTGATCTCCCTGCTATAGGAAAGACGTTGTGAGACTTGAGATGGTTCAGAAAAGATTTACAAGATGTTGCCACAGTTGGAGGGTTGGAGCAATGGGGGAGAGGCTGAATAGGCTGGGGCTATTTTCCCTGGAGCATTGGAGGCTGAGGGGTGATCTTATAGAATTTTATAAAATCATGAGGGGCATAGATAGGATGAATAGTCAGGGTCTTTGCTAGGGTAGGACAGCCAAAACTTGAGGGCATAGGTCTAAGGTGAGAGGGAAACATTTAAAAGGGACGTATGAGGCAACTTTTTCACACAGAGAGTGGTGCATGTAGAGAATGAGCTGCCAGAGGAAGTGGTAGGAACGGGTACAACTATAACATTTAAAAGGCATCTGGACGGGTATCCGAATAAGAAGGGTTTCGAGTGATATGGGCCAAATGCTGGTAAATGGGGCGAAATTAGTTTAGGATATCTGGCAGGCATGGACGAGTTGGACTGAAGGATCTGTTTCTGTGCTGTACAACTCTAATGAACTGAAGTTCAGTTTGTGGTGAGGGGTCACTGAGTGATCGCACCCTGACCCTCCTAGCCCACAAGCAGTGCTGAAAAGACTGCTGAATCCCTGCGGTGGCTACAACAATCAAGTTTGTGAGGCACCCCGGCAGGCCATGTGGGGTGCCACCAATGTGCTCGCTGTAAGGCGTCGGAACTGTACTAGGGAAAATATAATCAATGAGAAAGACTGCGAACTGGACCAACTGAGCAGTATTGTCATGTGAAGAGCTGGGTTAACCTTAACCCATAGAGCTGTTGAAATACAACACTGGTCGAGTGCAATTAAAAAACCTGAAGCTAACCCAGATATTTTCCACATGAATGGAACTAGAAAGCTCTATTAGCTCCTCTGACTAATTTATCAATTAAACAACGGCATTCAAAATGCAAAAGAAGGGACAAAATTACAGGGATGGTTTTGCACGCTAGTAAATGTTCTTGTACCTTGTACATCTAATTGCATATGGTGCCACTATACCAGTGGGATCTTAAGCTAAAAGTTTGTTGTTTGTTCAGCTGAACAGAGGCAATCTTAAAGAGAATGACAATCATTGCCAACCCCCCTGTAAAAAAGCAACACAACACAGGTTAATAGTAGGTGGCACGGTGGCTCAAAGCACCAGGGAGGCAGGGTTCAATTCCACCCCTGGGCAGCTGCCTGTATAGAGTTTGCACATTCTCCCTGTGTCTGCATGGGTTTCCGCCCACAGTCCAAAGATGCGCAGGTTTGGGTGGATTGGCCATGCTAAATTGCCCGTAGTGTTCAGCAATGTGTAGACTCGGTGGGTTATTGGGGGATGGGTCTGGGTGGGATGCTCTGAGGGTCAGTGTGGACTTGTTGGGCCAAAGGGCCTGTTTGCACACTGTAGGAATTCTCTGAATCCAAAGTGTCAAAGGAGTGAATAGAGCCATGCTCCCTGGGTGGTTATTGATAACATTTTTTTTCCATCACAAACTCTGCGCTGCCCAACAGACTGCTCGGTCACAATGAATCGGTGAGACAAGCGTAGTAGGGAAAACAGAAGCACTAAAGATCATACAAAGTCAAGTCATTCAGCAGAGGGCAGAGAGTGGTGACTTTACTGAGAGAGCCATTACCAGCTGGCATTGAATTAAATCTCCAACAAGCTCCTTTCCAGACAGAGGTCACCACTTTCTACTGAAAATGTTCGGAGAATTCAATCTGAAATGGCCCACTCTAATCCCCTTATACGATTTCCTTCCTATCCACATTTAATTACAGAAAGGAGATTAGTCAGCTCCATTCCCTCGAGAGCGCAGACATTAAACAACCTCTGAAATTTAAAATAAAACACAGGGAAGAAAGGGTTTTTGTTGACCTGACCAGAGGCGATCAATAGCAGGCAGGACCAGATCGATTGCAAACAGCCAGCAGACTGTCGAGCAGCAATAAAACTTCCACCTAATCAGGTAAATTAGGCTGCACTAATATTAATGTTTTCAAATCCAAGGACGAAGCTGAGCAGCCTGTGAATCGTCATTGTTCCTTCATCTCTCTATTTTATTTATTACCAATGTATGTTTTCTTTTTGTCAAACGCAATACATTCAAATCCCACTTCTTTTAGCCAGGAAGGCTCTTATCCCATAACTGTCTGCTGATCTGCCAATTAATGTAACAATAGGGAAACAGGCAACAGGCCATTCAGTTCCTTGAATCTATTCATAGAATCAACAGTGTGGAAGCAGGCCATTTGGTCCACTGAGTCCACACTAACTTTCTGGAGAGCATCGCACCCAGACCCATCCCTGACCCTATCCCTGCACTTCCCACTCCAGGGACTACGGGGCAATTTAGCACGGCCAGTCTGCCTAACCTGCTCATCTTTGGACTGTGGGAAGGAACCGGAGCACCCGGAGGACAAAAGGAGAATGTGCAAACTCCGCACAGGTATTTGCCCGAGACTGGAATCGAGCCCGGGTCCCTGTGAGGCAGCAGGACTAACCACTGAGCCCCCATGCCACCCAGAGAAAGTGCTTCATCTCTGGGTGGAGACGAGCCCAACCCATAACAGTAAACATTGAGCATTCAGCATACAGAAGCACTCCTGCACATACACATTATTGACTATAATTAGAATTAAAGAACTTTACAGTACAGAGAGCCATTCAGCTCTTACCACATGTGCTGTCTCCCTGAAATGGGTATTCATTTCCTCCAATTCTTTTGCTTCTTACATTTGAATAGGATGTATAGTTATCTTTGAAAACTTTTTGGATTCTGTCGTTACTCATATTTCTGTTTGAGCAACAGAAGAAGTTCTATTTTCATGCAAAATACGTTATAATAGCCAGCAAGCGTTGGAGGGCCCTGAGCCAGAATATTGCACACAAAAACACACACTATCCTAGCTTGGAACTGTGTTGTTGTTCCTTCAGCGTCGCTGGGTCAAAGTCTCAGCACTCCCTCCCTGTAACAGCCCCGTGGATGTACCTAGACCTCATGGACAGCAATGTTTCTAGAAGGTGTCCCACCAAAACTTATTCCAAGTGAAAACAGGGAGGGAGTATTTAACATACAGTAGCCTGCGATGCTCACATCTTATGAATGAATATGAAGAGCATAAAGGCAATTTTGGAATTGAAAAGTTGCAAAATGCAAATACTCACAAAGTCCTTAGCTTTGGCATGTGGTTGAAACTGGTCAATGGGATGAGGCTGATGTTGTTATTGTTGAGGGTGCTGAAAGACAAAGGAACACATTCAGATTGAATTTGAGTCAATCTTACTGAATAGAGGGAGGAAAATAAAAGTACAGTTAAAACAGATATCCGGGCAAAGGGTGGTCCCCCCTTTATTAAAGGTTGCTCTCACCATTCATCTACTTTCCTTTGCCATGTTGTGTCAAGAAACCCAAAAACTGCCAAGTTATTGAGCACCAGTCTATGTGTTTCCACATAAGAGTGCTAAACAGTGAAAAAGCATGCCCATCCATTTATCCCAAGCCACACCCCCATCTCCTATCTGCTAACATCATCCCGCCCCCTTGACCTGTCCGTCCTCCCTGGACTGACCTATCTCCTCCCTACCCCACTACCTACACTCACCTTTACTGGCTCCATCCCCGCCTCTTCGACTTGTCTGCCTCCTCTCCACCTATCCTCTCCTCTATCCATCCTCTATCCGCCTCCCCCTCTCTCCCTATTTATTTCAGAACCCTCTTCCCCTCCCCCATTTCTGATGAAGGGTTCAGGCCCGAAACGTCAAGTTTTCCTGCTCCTATGATGCTGCTTGACCTGCTGTGTTCATCCAGCCCCATGCTTGTTATCTCCCATCCATTACTGTATCACTGTAAAGAAGTGAGTATTCCCTGTCCTGCGCCTTAACTCCACTTTTCTGCTGATAAAGTTTGACTCCTTTGTTGGTCAAGAATGTATCTAGCTCTGCCTTAAGGATGCTGAATAACCCCGCCTCCACCTGGGGAATGGAGTTCCAAAGACTCATGTCCTCCTGCGAGAAATAATCTGTTCATTTTCATCTTAAATAGGATGCCCCTCACTTTTAAGACGTGTCTTTGATGTCTCAACTCTCCCACAAGGGAAAACACTTTTTCAGAACACTTTGTCAATTCCCTCAGATCTTGTACATTTCACTAAAATTGCCTCTCATTTTTCCAAACTTCAGCTGGTTCCAAACCCATCCAACCTTCCCTAATGAAGTAACAACCACTCTATCCCAAATCGCAGCAAACTGAATTTTCTCTGAACTACTACTGAAACTCTTTCTTAAAAAAGCAAATCAAAACTGTACACAGGATTCCAGATGTGTTCAAAAATAATTATCACAGACCTTCCCTACTTCCATTCTTATCATTCTTGCAATAAATAACATTCTATTTGCCTTCCTAACCATTGACGTACCTGATACTAACTTATTATGATTCATGAGCCAGGACACTCAGATCCCTCTGCACAGCAGTGTTCTGCAGCTAAAATTATATACTGCTTTTCTATTCTTTTTGCTAAAGTATGCAAGTTCACAATGCCCACATTATATTCCATTGGCCAATTCTTTATTCCCCTTCCTTTAACCTATCCATTTTTGAGATTTCTTATGTCTTTTTCAGAATTTATTGCATATCTATCTTCGTGTCATCATCCAACATTAACCAGTCATTTGGTCCTTTCATTTATACATATACTGTAAATATTTGAGGCCTGAACACCGATCCCTGTGGCACACCACTCAACAGAGAGAGTCATAAAGTCATCCAGCACGGAAACAGACCCTTCGGTCCAACCAGTCCCTGCTGATCATAATCCCAAACTAAAGTAGCCCCTCCTGCCTGCTCCTGGCCCATATCCCTCCAAACCTTTCCTATCCATGCACTTATCCAAATGTCTTTTAGATGTTGTAACTGCACTCACATCAACCACTTCCTCAGGAAGTTCATTCCACACATGAACCACTGTCTGTACAAAACATTTGTCCCTCATGTCTTTTTTAAATCTTTCTCCTCTCACCTTACAAAAATGTGCCCCCTAGTCTTGAAATCTCCGCTCCTACAGAAAAGACAACTACCATTCACTCTACCTGTACTCCTCATTATTTTATAAACTTCCATAAGGTCGCCTTTCAACCTCCTACGCTCCAGTCCCAGCCTTTCTTTACAACCCAAACCTTCAATACCCAGCAACATCCTGGAAAATCTCTTCTGAACCCTCCCCAGCATCTTGCTAACTTGATTCATTTATACCTACTCTCTATTTTCTGTTAGCTAACCAATTGTCTACCCATACAGATATGTTATCCCTTACACCATCCGGTCTTATTTGCCAGCAACCTTTGATGCAGCATCTTGTCTAATGAGTTTTCAAAATCTAATTGCAATACACTCACAGGATTCCCCTTATCGGAGTTCTATGACTAAGTAAAAACAAGGATAAATAAGCAAAATGTGATTTCCTTTCGCAGAACCAGCTTGACTCCGACTGTATTGAAATTTTTTAAGTGCCCCACTATAACTTCCTTAATGTTTTTCCCATTCATTTGTGGGGTGTGGGCGTCGCTGGCTGGCCAGCATTTATTGCCCGTCCCTAGTTGTCCTTGAGAAGGTGGTGATGAGCTGCCTTCGTGAGCCGCTGCAGTCCATGTGCTGTGGGTTGACCCACAATGCCCAATGGGAGTCAGGAGGTGAGTTACTCACCACAGTATTTCTAGCTTCTGGCCTGCCCTTGTAGCCACTGTGTTAATGTGGTGAGTCTAGTTGAGTTTCTGGTCAATGGTAAACCCCAGGATGTTGATAATGGGAGATTCCGTGGTAACATGACAAGGGACAGTGGTTAGATTGTCTCTTATTGTTGATGGTCATTGCCTGGCATTTGTGTGGCGCGAATATCACTTGCCACTTATCAGCCCACGCTGACAATAATAGAATCCTGTAGTTTTCCTTTGATGATCTTAATATAAATAGCCAGTAATTTCCTGCTTTCCGTCTCCTTCCTTTCTGGAATAGAGGAGTCGCATTCATTGCTTTTTTGAATTGGATAGGGCAATTTCAGGACTTAAGCAATTCTGTAAAATTAAAATCAATATATCTTCTATGTCAGCAACCAATTCTTTTAAGACCCTGGATTCAAGTCCACCAGGACCAGGGGACCTGTCAACCTTTAGCTCTGATTGTGTTGGGTCCAATCTGATTTGCAAATGCTATGTCTTTGCTGGATCAAATCCAGACTCACTAGCTGCAGCATACGGAGTTGCTTAATTTTCACTAAATGCAATGCCTCCTTCTGAAACAAATAATGCAGCATCACCAACTCCACCAAATTAAGCACTTCCTACACCACTAAATGCAGTGTGCCCAGCCGCACCAAAGGCTGTGTCACCGGTTACACTACAGGATGCATCTCCTAATGCATCAACTTTGGCAAAGACTGCTCTGAATGCAGTAACTTGTACAGAAACAATTAAAACACCTCCCACCAAACACAGCCCCCTTCTGCACCAATTGCTCTTCCTATTGCCCCAAATAGAACACCCAATACAGCACCTTCTCCTGCATCAAATATAACACGTTCCACTTCTCCACACACTGCATCACTTTCAGGTTAAAAGCACCCGCGATTGCAACAGTCGCAGGAATGTGTACTGCAATAAATAGCACATCTCATTCTGCCCAAAATACAGAATGTCCTACGGTACCAAACATATGTATATTTCTGCACAAAATGCAGTGTCTCCTCCTGCACAAAATGCAGTCTACCACACTGCAGAAAATACAGCATCTCCTGTTGCACGAAACACAAAAACCCACAACGCTGCAACTCATATTACACTGTATGCAGAAAAACACAGTGATACCAATGCAGCGTTTCCTACTCCACTGAAGGTAGCACCCCCTTCTGAACCAAACAAAACACCCTTTAATGGCACTAATGCAGCATCTCCTATTGCACCTTTGTCACAGGATGTGCATGCTTCTGGTAACTCCATGACGTTTTAGGCTACTTCAGGGGGCAACCAGATTGCCGTGGCACATGACCAAGCAAGGACAGCAGGATTTCTTCTCTGAAGTCGCTCAGAAATTTTTCTATGACAATCAATAATGAAATTCACGTTCACTATTCCTGAGATGAGCTTTCAACCACAGATTTATTTATCAGGAACATTCCCCTCACCAACCAGGGAAACATCTTACCTGTCCCTACCCTGTCAGTATTATGTAGGTTGCAATGTAATTCAGTTTAAATGCACCAGCTATTTGATGGGATTTGACTCTGTGCCACAGAGCACTAGCTGGGACCTGCACAGGGATATTACCACAGAGCCACCGTCTACTACTGCATCTGGTATATAAACTGGTGCTACACCAAATGCAACATCTCCTCCTGCACTATTACACCAGGTGCAGAGTCTCTTCCTGCACCAAATGGAATTTAAAAGCACCAGCAGAAATGGTGGAATCCGAACCTGCGTCTCTTTTTTCTCTTTATTCATTCACGGGATGAGGGCGTCACTGGCCGGGCAGCATTCTTTGGCCATCGCTAATTGCCCAGAGGGCAGTTAAGAGCCAACCACACTGCTGTGGGTCTGGGGTCACATGTCGGCCAGACCAGGTAAGGATGGCAGTTTCCCTTCCTAAAGGGCATTAGTGAATCAGATGGGTTTTTCCTGACAACGGATTCATGGTCATCATTAGATTCGTAGTTCCAGATACTTATTGAATTCAAATTCCACCATCTGCCGTGGCAGGATTTGAAGCGGGGTCCCCAGAACTTTATCTGGGTCTCTGGATTAACAGTCCAGCGATAATACCACTAGACCATCGTTGTCTCAGAAGCATTAGCCAGGACGTGAAGATTTCTAGACCATTGACATTACCACTGGGTCACCATTTCCGCGTAATGCACTGAATGCAGCACCAGTGCACCCAATATAGTATCTCCAAATGTATCAAATACAGCGTCTGTCATTACAAAATATACAGAACCTCCACCTACACTCATAATGAATATAGCTTTCTATGTTTCTGTATTTGATACTGGACAGTACGATATTTTGGGAAGCAGCTGATGCTGCATTTATGCAACAGGAGATGCAGTAAGGGCTGTATTTTGTGCAGGAGAAGTTCCTCAATTTACTCCTGTGGGAGGCACTGTATTTGGTGCAGGAGATGGTGCTGCATTTGACGATTCTCTTGCTGATCGGAATACTGCTGAGTCCCTACTGTACCACGCACATCACCTTCTACTGCACAAAACGCTGCTTCTTCAACAGCACCATTTGAAATATCTTCAATTGCAAAAATATATTAATTCAGATTGCATCAAATGCAGCATCTCCTACTGCACCAAATAGACGCATTCTGACTGCAACAAATGCAGTCTCCTATTTACCAAATGCAGCGCCTGCTATTTCATCATGTGCAGCAGCTACTGCACAATGTGAGACAACTGCTACTGTACCCAAAGCAGCATTCCCCACTGCACCAAATGCAGCATTCCCCACTGCACCCAATGCAGCATTCCCCACTGCACCCAATGCAGCATTACACACTGCACCCAATGCAGCATTACCCACTACACACAATGCAGCATTACCCACTACACACAATGCAGCATTCCCCACTGCACCAAATGCAGCATTCCCCACTGCACCCAATGCAGCATTACACACTGCGCCCAATGCAGCATTACCCACTGCGCCCAATGCAGCATTACACACTGCCCCCAATGCAGCATTACCCACTGCCCCCAATGCAGCATTACCCACTGCACCCAATGCAGCATTCCCCATTGTACCCAATGCAGCATTACACACTGCACCCAATGCAGCACTACACATTGCGCCCAATGCAGCATTCCCCATTGTACCCAATGCAGCATTACCCACAGTGCCCAATGCAGCATTACACACTG
>JAHRHZ010000094.1:3852266-3904387 GCA_024137785.1 Ginglymostoma cirratum | reverse complement strand
ACATTACACACTGCACCAATGCAGCATTACACACTGCACCCAATGCACCATTACACACTGCACCCAATGCACCATTACACACTGCACCCAATGCAGCACCTCCCACTGCACCAAAAGCAGCACCTCCCACTGCACCAAATTCAGCATCTCCCACTGCACCGAATGCTGCACCTCCCACTGAACCGAATGCAGCACCTCCCACTGCACTGAATGCAGCATCTCCCACTGCACCTGCCTTTAGACCGAATGCAGTACCCACCAGCGCAGCAACTGCCTCTGCATCAAATGCACAATCACCTACTCCAAACACAATAATGCCCACACCAACAAATCCAGCACCACACAATGCTGCAAGAACAGCATCTCCCGCTGCACCAAATGCAGTGCCTCCTTTCGCACCAAATGCAGCATCTCCTGCAATGCAATACCTCCTATTGTAGCAAATGCTGCACCTCCAAATGCACAAAAAGCAGCATGTCCTATTGCATCAAATGCAGCTTCTGTTACTGTACAAAATCCTTCTACAGTACCAAATGCTATGCCTACTAATGAACCAAACACCTTATGCTGCACCAAATGCAGCTCCAACTGTGTCAAATGCAGGGTGTCCTACATCAACACTTGCATCAATTTTGATTGCATAAGGAATTTGTCCTACTGCATCCAATACAGTATCTTCCACAGCATCCAATGCAGTGTCTACTACTGCACACAAAACATGACCTCAGACTGTACCAAAGGCACTGCACTGAATGCACACCTCCTTCTACACCTAACGTAGTGTCTCTCACTGCATCATATACAACATTTCTCGCTGGAATAAATACAACTTCACCTTCCAATACACCAATTGCAGTGCCTCTTCATATATTAAGTACAAGACCTCCTAGTGCAACTTCCTAGCCATCATTAGACTGACGAATGCACTCTAACTTCATTTTACGCTGATCTTGCTAATGTTGAACTTGCCTAGCGCATGCGCCATGCAACATAACTCTGTCTAAAATTTTTTGTTCACCCCATGATCTGTATATCTTTACTTACTGTGATCTGCCTGAACTGCTCATAAACAAAGCTTTGCACTGTCCTCATGTACACGTGACACTAAATAAATCAAATAAATACAGTACGTATCACAGCAGCATGTACTACATCTCCTCTCACACCAAATGTGGCATCTCCGAGTGAATTAAATGCAGCATTTCATTGAATCATAGAGTAGAGACCCTTCAGCCCATCCAGTCTGTATCACCAAATACATACACATACTATCACCTACACTCATTCTACTTCTACATTGCTTCTCCTACTGAACCCAACGTGTCAAATGCAAGGCCACCTACTGCACTATGAATATTCTCTTCTAACGCAGCAAACACAAAAATCTTTACTGCACCAAACAAAGCAATTCCTACTGCAGTTAATATTGTATCACCTGCTGCATTAAAATATAAATACATTGCAAGCCATACAACTGTGCCAAATGCAGCATTACTTGCTGTGCCACATGCATCAATTCCTAATGCAAAAATATAATGCACCATAATACACCAATAAGCATTGCTTTTACTGGACCAAATCCGCACCTCATATTGATCAAATATAGCGTTTCTTATTGCATCATTTACATTTCCCATTGCAGCAAATACAGTACTGTCTAATGGACTAAAGAGAGGGCCTGCTTTTAGTACAGATGCTGTTTCTAATTCTGTACCAAATGCTGTGTCTCTCACTGCAACAGATGCCCTGTCCCCCATTGCAACAAATGTCACACCATCTACTGTAGCATGTACAGCATCTCCTCTGCACAAAATCCTGCGTTCCCCACTGCACCAAATGCAGCGCCTCCCACTGCCCTGCACAGAACTTCATTCTGCACTAAATGCAGTGTTTCCTACTCCAGCAAGTACAGTCACCTCTAATGCACCAATTACCTTATTCTTTACTGCATCCAGATACAGGATCTCCCATTGCATCAAATGCTGCATTTCACGCAGCGCCAAATGCCATGTCTCCTGCTGCACCAAACTGAGCACCTGACTGCACCAAAAGCCGTGGTCACCACTGCATCAAATATAGCAATGCCCACTGCACCAAATACAACACCTCCTATTGCATCAGCCATTGTATCAACCGCTACAATGCAAAACCTGCAGTTGGACCTGGTGGTAAAAATGCAATTTGCAACAGGATCAGTTCTGTTTTCTTACAGCGATGCGCACTGTGAGATAAAATGCATCAAATTGTCCCCAAACATCAATGACTTCATTCTTCAACATTTTGCTAACATTAAATGATTCATTTAACATCTAAATAACAGATACTTGAACAATGTTCCAGAGCACATCTGCTCTGAGCAGAACTGGAAGTGCGAACACAATCACAGGGAATTGAAAAAGGTAGCTGGTGTTCAGAGTCACACAATTTCATCTGAAATTGGCTGGCAACGTCGCTCAGGATAATGTTTCCTCTTGCCTCCCACAGTCAACTGACTGATTCATCAAATATCAGCGCAGTTCGATGCATGTAATCTCCATTGTGTCCGTGGAGGCATGTAATTGCTTTAACACAATGGTATTACAGTTGGCATGCAAAACCAATTACAGACATTAGGAATCTCCTGACTACATATCCACTTCGAATAATCTGCACGAAGATTACCACAGTTCAGGGTTAACAGACTATTTAATGCAATCCTGTCTCCCTGTACGTTCGAAGACAATTTTACAATTCTAATCATTCCTCTGTTTCCGACTGCTGGTGTGCTTGAAATGCAATATACTTGTTACATGTGAAACTGCTCTCTGAATTCAAGAGGCCAATATTGAAAGGTAAGACACCTCATCAATAGATGCTTTCAAAGCAATCCATTCAAAGATTCAATTATACACCTCTGGAGCAGGTGGGATGTGAACCCTGGGCTGCTTGGGTTCAAGAGTTGGGGACACTACCATTGTACCACAAAAGCCCTTCTTGACAGAATGCTGTCTTAGAAGAGGTCACTAACTTATACATTCAAGAGATTTTAAGAGTTTCCTTCACTCTGGGCCTCATGACCTCATCAAACCTAGTTTAAGATTCAGTGCAGGATCTAGCATTGGAGAGAGGTCTTTGGAGATCATTGGAGAAAAAGGCCATCCGTGTGTCACAAGATAGTTTCAAAATCACTACTTCAACATTCACTTCAAACATTGTGCTCTCCCAGATCTTTATATGAGAAGGCCAGCTGGCTTTATCCAATGATTTGTCACTCTGAGAAGCTGCCTCTGAGCAACAGAATACGTTACCTGTCCTCTTCAGAACCAAAGAGGAAAAATACAAAGAAATTAGTATTGAAAGAGTATGAGAAACGGCCGTGACCTGTGGGAGGCCACGATACACTATTTTATCTTTCCCAGATGCTGAATAGATGCAATGTAAGAGCAGATATTTATACTGAATATCCCTTCATGTGCCACCATGAAGAAGCAGCATTCCTGCCCCATGTGCTGTTATGAGAGAAATTCCACACAAAATAATTGGTTCTAACCCAATCTAAGAAAAGACGAGATAATAGGAACTGCAGATGCTAGAGAATCCGTGATAACAAGGTGTGGAGCTGGATGAACACAGCAGGCCAAGCAGCATCATAGCTGCTTGGCCTGCTGTGTTCATCCAGCTCTACACCTTGTTATCTAAGAAAAGACGCTGTGTTTTTCCCATTCACTTATGGGATGTGGGTGTCACTGGCTGAGCCAAAATTTGTTGCCCCTCCCTAACTGCCCAGAGCGTAGCTAAGAGTCAACGACATGCTCTAAGTCTGGAGTCACGTATAGGCCAGACTGGGTGAGGATGGCAGTTTCCATCCCAAAAGGACATTGGTAATTCAGGCTTTCTTTGTTAACGCAATTAAAATTCTACCACCTGCCATAATGCAATACGAACCCGGGTCCTCAGAATATTACTCATTCCCGGGGTTAATGCTTTAGCAATAACACCGCCGGGCCATCATCTCCCCAGTGCTGAGTTCGCTGGGCTGGATTCAAGAGGTCCAGTGAGGGTAATCCTTGGGGGCAGGGGTTATGCATCATGGCTTGGTATGGCTCTACCCAGGACCATAAGCAACTAGAGAGATGTGAACGCAGCCCAGACCATCACAACAAGCCAACCTTCCATCCATTGACTCTATCTACACTTCTCACTGCCTCGGGAAGGCAGCCAACATCATCAAAGACCCCTGCCACCCCGGTTAGAATCTCTCTTAACTTCCTCTGTCAGGGCAGAAGATACAAAAGCTTAAACATACACTCCAACCGGTTCAGAACAGCTTCTTCCCTGCTGTAATCGGACTTCTGAATAGATCTCTCAAATTTTAAATTTAATGTTGATCTTGCTCACTGTGCACCTTCTCTGCAGCTGTAACACTGTATTTCTCGCTCTGTTCTATTACCCTAATGCACTTTGTATGGTATGATCTGCCAGTACTGGACGCAAATCAAAACCTTTCACTGTACCTGGGTACGTGTGATAATAATAAATCAAATCAAATTAAAGCCTACCATGGTCAAATTTAAATCTAGTGAATTCTGAACAAGAAACTGCCTTCAATTGTTAGAAAAACTGATCTTAGTCAGATCCCTTTGGAGGAGGGAAATTAGCTTTCCTTAGTTTGGCCTATATGAGACTCCAGACCCACAGTGAAGTGGTTGTCTCTAAATTGGCCTAGAAAGCTCAAGCAGACTCAGGGGTGAGCGACAAATGCAGCGGCCCATGAAAGAATGAAGCTTCTAAAACGTTCTAAAGTCACATGAGAAAGAGACACTGAGAAGTCGAAATGTTTTTCTGATGCACCAACTGAGGTTAGGGTTAGGGTTCACCCAAACTGAATCACAACAACTGTGGCTGTCTGCTGTCAACAACCACAGGCCTGGGACATCAGTGAAACCCTGAACATTATCCGAAGGGCCACAGTGAACCAGAAGCCTACTGGATCAGCCATGTCTTCATTGTGGCTATTGGAACAGGGAGGATGCTGGTGATTCTGCGAGGTGTACAGAGTTTCCTGATTTCTCAAAGGCTCTTCACTACATTCAAATTGAAAGTGCAATGTTTGATGGAATATGCATGACTTGTCTCAATGGGTCTGGCTGCGCCAACACACGACAGGCTCAACATCATCCAGGTCAAAGCAATCCACTCGACTCTTGCCTGCATGACTTGAATTGTACTGTGCGATTCCATTTTTAAAAAAAATGATTTTGAGACATGTGAATATAGAAAATATTTTACATCGTCATTGTGAATATTGATTGCTCGGTGAGAATTACAATGATACATTATGGTCTGCTTGTGGTAGGAACAGTGCAATTTTAAAAGACAATGCAATTTATTTAGTGAAAATATGATGGACAAGTAAAGAACACAGTGTTTTGCTTAATACAGATCCTGGTAGATGGGGTCACTGTATTTTTTTGCTTTAAAGTGGATATGTAGTGCTGGTCCAATCCCACTCCATCAATTTGGAGGGAGGCTGAGTGATAGCAAGGGCGTTGAACAAGAATAGAACAATCGTGATGGGAAAATTTGTTGTTGTCGTGCCACTGCAGACTTACACGCATGTCCCCCTGGCAAAGGAAGTGCTACAGGTTTCTTGGATAACAAGCATGGGGCTGGATGAACTGCTACAGGTTTCTTGTTGCCCTGGCCCCAGTGAAGAACAGCTCATGGGAAGCACCAGACATAGCCACAGAGCTCTCTTTCCCGGGGAAATTGGCAACGTTTTGCCAGGATCTCTAAAAGACGAGCTAGACAAACAGGTCTCCTCCCTGTGTTTTCACCATCTGAGAATGCTCCAAAAATAGTTTTCAACCAGTCGAGTACATCTTGAAAATGTACAGTTGCGGCTGCAATGTAGGAAATTCATGAATTTACGACGGCATCTCCAACTGACAGTAATGCTACAACGACAAGGCTGAAGAATGCAAGGGTGGTGCCACTATCTCTCAGCCTGGACTCTGGGTTCAAGTCCCACCTCCGGGAGCTGATGGCCATGAGAGGTCTATCAAACAGCTTCATTACCAATCTGTACATTTTTCCCGTATCCCTATTGAAAGAACATACATAAGAACGTAAGAACTAGGAGCAGGAGTAGGCCATCCGGCCCTTCGAGCCTGCTCTGCCATTCAACAAGATCATGGCTGATCTTTTCGTGGACTCAGATCCACTTACCCATGCTCTCACCTTATCCCTTAATTCCTTTATTGTTCAAAAAAAATCTACCTTAGCTTTAAAATCGTATACTGAAGTAGCGTCAACTACTTCACTGGGCAAGGAATTCCATAGATTAACAACCCTCTGGGTGAAGAAGTTCCTTCTGAATTCAGTCCTAAATCTGCTCCCTCTAATCTTGAGGCTATGCCCTCTTGTCCTAGCTTCACCTGCCAGTGGGAACATCCTCTCTACTTCTATCTTATCTATTCCCTTCATAATTTTATATGTTTCTATAAGATCCCCTCTCAATCTTCTGAATTCCAATGAATATAATCCCAATCTACTCAGTCTCTCCTCATAAGCCAATGCCCTCAACTCCGGAATCAACCTAGTGAACCTCCTCTGCACCCCATCCAGTGGCAGTACATCCTTTCTCAAGTAAGGAGACCAAAACTGCACACAGTACTCCAGGTGTGGCCTCACCAGCACCTTCTACAGCTGCAATATAACCTCTCTGCTTTTAAACTCAATCCCTTTAGCAATGAAGGACAAAATTCCATTTGCCTTCCTAATTACTTGTTGTACCTGCAGACCAACCTTCCGTGATTCATTCACAAGGACGCCCAGGTCCCTCTGCATAGCAGCATGCTGCAACTTTTTACCATTCAAGTAACAATCCTTTTTACTATTACTCCGACCAAAATGTATGACTTCACATTTATAAGCAGTGGCCGGTAGGAAACAGTGAGTAGGTCTTTTTCAGGTTCGCACAATCTAATGAGCGGTGTGCCATGGGGATCAGTGCTAATACGTCAATGGTTTACAATTTCTATAAATGCCTGAATCGAAGGGACATCAGGTTTGTTTGCCAAATTTGCTGATGCCGCAGATAGGCAGGACAGCACGTTGTGAGGGGACATAAGGAGGTTACAGTAAAAGTACTGACAGCTTAAGTGATTGGTCAAAGATGTGGCAAATGGAGTAACAATGTGGGAAAAAAAATGCATTTGACCATTTTAGAAACCTGGGAACAGTATGGGGGCTGTTCGGCACCTTGAGCCTACTCCACCATTTAATACAATCATGGCTGATCTGTGACCTGACTCCATGTGTCCACCTTAGCTCATATCCCTTGATAACATCACTTAATGATAATTTGTCCATCTCAGATTTAAATTTAACAACTGAATCAGCATCGACTGCTGTTTGAGGAAGAGAGTTCCAAACCTCCACCACTCTTTGTGCATAGAATTACTTTCTAACATCTCTCCTGAATGGCCTGGCCCCAACACTTAGTCTGTGCCCCCCGGTTCTAGAATCTTTAACCAGCAGAAATAGTTTATCTACTCTATCATTCCCTGTTAACATCTGAAGATTTTGATTAGATCGCCCCTTAATCTTCTAAATTCTGAGGAAGAAAGGCCTAATTTGCATAATCTCTCTTCATAACTTAACCCCTGAAGAGCAGGTATTCTCCTTGTAAACCTGTGTTGAACTCTTTCCAGGGCCAAAACATCCTTCCTCAGGTAAGCAGCCCAGATCTGCTCATTAGGCTCTAAGTGGGGTCTAACTAGGGTTTTGTGCGACTGCAGCAATACATCTGCATTCCTTTACTCCGACATTTTATCAGCTTTCTCGACTATTGTCTGCACTTGTTCATGACATTTTAAAGAGCTGAACCCCCAAATCTCTGTATATCTACTGCATTTAACCTTGTGCATTCTGCCTTCACATGTAAATCCCCTTTTCAGTGTATAATCGATCCTACTCCTCCTTTCCCACTCTTTTACTATTTATATGCCTACAGAAGACTTTAGGATTCTCTTTTATGTTAGCTGCCATCCTTCAGGGTGGAGGAGTGGCTCAGTGGTTAGCACTGCTGTCGTGCAGTATTAGGGAGCTGGGTTTAATTCCACCCTTGGGCAACTATCTGCATGGAATTTGCATGTTCTTCCTGTCTCTGTGAGGGGTTTCCTCCCACAGTCGGAAGATGTGTGGGCTTTGGTTGCCTCACACGAAAAATGTGGGGTTATTTACAGGGTAGGTCTCTTTGGAGGGCTGGCACAGACACAATGGGATGAATGTCCTCTTTCCACATTGTAGAGGTTTTGTGATTCTAAATTTTGGCAAGAGGAATAAAAAAGCCCATTGTTTGAATGATGAGAAATTGCAGGTCTCTGGAATGCAGAGATTTCGGTGTCCTCATGCGTGAATCACAAAAACGTTTGTATGCAAAGACACCAAGAAATGAAGAAAGTTAATAGATGTTATCTTTTATCAAGAAGGGAACTGAATACAAAAATAGGGAGGTTATGCTTCATGTAAACAGGACGCTGGTGAGACAGCATCTGATGTACTGTGCACAGTATCGGTCACCTTATTGAAGGATGGGTATAAATGCTTTGGAAGTATTTTGGAGATTTACTAGACTAATCCCTGGAATGGAATTTTGTCTTATGAGGAAAACTTGGACAGGCCAGGCTTATATCCATTTTAGAAGAGTGAGAGGCAATTTCAGGGGGAGGCAATGTGGGCTGTTAATCTGGAGACCCAGATAATGTTCTAGGGACCCAGGTTCAAATCCCGCCACAGCAGATGGTGAAGTTTGAATTCAATGAAATATCTGGAATTAAGAATCTAATGATGATCATGAACCCATTGTCGATTGTCAGGAAAAACCCATCTGGCTCACTAATGTCCTTTAGGGAAGGAAACTGCCATCCTTACCTGGTCTGGCCTACATGTGACTCTAGACCCACAGCAATATGATTGACTCAAAACTGCCCTCTGGGCAATTAGAGGTGGACAATAAATGCTGCCTGGTCAGCGATGCCCTCATCTCAAGAATGAATAAAGAATTTGATTGAAATTAAAATCCCGAGGGGTCTTGACAGGATAGACGTGGAGAGATGTTTTCTCTATGGGAGAGTCTAAAATAATGGGTCAATGTTTAAACATGAGCGTTACCCGTATTAAACAGAGATTCTCACAGGGTGTCTTGTGTCTTTGGAACATTGTCCTTTCCAGAAAAAGGGACATTGATTAATTTTGAGGCAGACAGAACCTTCTTAAGCAAGGGGCTTGAAAGGTTCTCAGGGATGGGCAGGAATGTGGATCTGAGGTCAAAATCAGATCAGGCACGATCTCATTGAACGGCACAAGCTCAACGGGCCAGTCCTTTTCCTGATTTGTTTGTTCATATTCTCCCATGGTGAGCAGTGAAGTGCAGCGCTGCTGTCTGAACTGATATCAGTGCCATGCAAGTTCCTTGTCCACTCTTCAAATCCAGCCGACTTCAGTCTAAGAACTGGAACAACTGATCTAAAAGATGTGGGTTGAACATGAAACAATGTTGGTAAGTGATACACAGTTACACTGACAGTGAGAGAGAAAAAAAAACATGAAATGGAACAGACGTCTTGTGTAGATACTGAAACAACTACAGCATTTAAAAGGCATCCTGATGGGTATATAAATAGGAAGGGTTTGGAGGGATTTGGGCCAAATGCTGGCAAATTGGAACTAGTCTAATTTAGGATATCTGGTCGGCATGGGCAAGTTGGACTGAAGAGTCTGTTTCCATGTTGTACATCTCTATGACTCTAAAGAGGTTGTGCAGGACGTTGGTGAGGCTTCTTCTGAAATACTGTGTCCAGTTCTGGTCTCCCAGTTTTAGGAAGGATGTTATTAAGCTGGACAGGCTTCAGAAGAGATTTACCAGGATGTTGCTGGGAATGGAAGGTTTGAGTTCTAAATAAAGGCTGAATAGGCTGGGACTTTTTTCATTGGTGCGTAGGAGGTTGAGAGGTGACCTTATAGAGGTTTATAAAACCGTGAGGGGTATGGATAAGGTAAATGGCAGGTGCCTTTTCAGTTCTAGGGGGCATACTTTTAAGGTGAGAGGAGAAAGATTTTAAAAAAGACATGAGGGGCAATTTTTTACACAGCATGCTGTTTGTGTGTGGAATGAACTTCCAGAGGAAGTGGTGGATGTGGGTACAGTTACAACGTTTAAAAGGCTTTTAGATAAGTTCATGGAAAGGAAAGGCTGGGAGGGATATGGGCCAAATGCAGACAGGAGGGACTAGGTTAGTTGGGGATTATGGTCGCATGAACTAGTTGGACTGAAGGGTCTGCTTCCATGCTGTTTGACACGAAAGGCAAATATGTGGGCCAGTGCAGTGAATTTGAACACAAGGGAGTTTACATGAGTGAGAATGGATGAGGCATCACAAATAGCATTAGTGTGAGAACATGCTGGCGATACACAAGCGTGTACCTGTATACTTAAGTGATAGTAACAGTCAGAGAGAGAAAGCCTGTGTCGGAGAAAGCATTACTGTGAGTAGGGATTGACAGTGTTAGCTCTAGGTATACAGAATAAGTCTCTGACAGGGTGAACTCTGAGCATGTCAGCATCAGAAGTTAACAGAGTAAACAGGGTGCTTTAAAATTAAATAGAAAAAGTATTCCAATTTTCCTTAAAAATTAAACTGGTAGGATCAAATAGAATTTCAGTTTGAAATGATAAAGGAACATCTTTGAACCAAAGGGGAATAGAATCCCTACAGTGTGGAAACAGGCCCCTTGGCCCAACAAGTCCACACCGAACCTCAGAGCATCCCAACCAGACCCATCCCCATATAACACACCTAATCTACACCTCCCTGAACACTGCGGGCAATTTAGCACGGCCAAACAACCTAACCTGCACATCTTTGGACTGTGGGAGGAAACCGGAGCACCCAGAGGAAACCCACGCAGACACGGGGAGAATGTGCGAACTCCACGCAGACAGTCGCCCGAGGGTGGGATCGAACCCAGGTCCCTGGCGCTGTGAGGCAGCAGTGCTAACCACTCTGTTTCCATTCCCAGCTACCACCCCTCTTTACGTCAGAAGTCAATACTCACACACACTGGAAAAGAAGGATATATCAAGGCTTCAGAATATCAAAATCAAATCAAACAGACGCGCTGTTTTAGTCATAGAGTCATAGAGCTGTACAGCATGGAAACAGACCCGTCAGTCCAACTTGTCCATGCTGATCAGATGCTCTAAATTAATCTTGTCCCATTTCCCAGTATTTGGCCCGTATCCCTCTAAACCCTTCCTATTCATATACCCATCCAGATACCTGTTAAATATTGTAATTGTACCGGCCTCCACCACTTCCTCTGGCAGCTCATTCCATACACACACCGCCCTCTGTGTGAAAAAATGGCCCCTCAGGTCCCTTTTAAATCCTTCCCCTCTCACCTTAAATCTATGCCCCCTAATTTTGGACTCCCCCATCCTAGGGAAAAGACCTTGCCTCTTCACCCTATCTATGCCCCTCATGATTTTATCAACTTTTATAAGGCACCGTTCAACTCAATTAAAAATTTCTAAATATGATCCAACTGCCCCTAACACTCCCTGGCAATTGGTTACCCAGTTAGGATTGATAATGTTGATTAGAAACATACACTGTCTGCCCTAACTTTCTGTTCTTATTTTTACTGATGTTAAATTTTGAGGGCGTCGGTTGGAACAGCAAGAAAACACAAGTGGGTTCACAGTGGCATCATTCTGGGCTGGAGTGTGTGGATTCACTAACACAAACGTTAGGGCATCAGACAGAAGATGCAAAGCACAAGTAAAACCACTTAGCTCCATCGCCCTGCTGTGAGACTCCTACTGTATCACTCACTTGGATTTCCAGAGGATACCAACAGAGAAAGCAGAAATGGTTCCTTAAAAGAGGATAAGAGCTTCCAAAAATTCATAGAAGTTGACCCTACCCTCAGCTTTGAAGTCTCTCAGTTAGTTGCAGAGTTGAAGCACATTTTGGAAAAGGGAGTTTAAAATGGAATTGATTTGCAACCAATCACCACTGTTTCTGTAAGAGAAGATGTTCAAACACTCCTCCTGTCCAAAGTAAGTTCTACATGTTAAAGATTTAGAAAGGACCTAAGGGGCAACTTTTTCACGCAGAGAGTGTACAGAACGAGCTGCCAGAGGAAATGGTAGAGTCTGGTACGATTACAACATTGAAAAGACATCTGGATGGGTAGATGAATAGGAAGGGTTTAGAGGGATAATTGGGCCAAATGCTGGCAAATGGGACTAGATTAATTTAGGGTAATCTGGTCGGCATAGATGAATCGGACCGAAGGATCTGGTTCAATGCTGTACAGCTCTATGACTCTATAACCGTTCATCGGTCAGTGGTGAATTAACTTATGGCAGTGACATGCCTGCAAGAGTTTTAATTTTGGATTGCAATACACTTTGGCTTCTGTTGAAATAACGTGAGCAGCACAGGATGCTGACTGAGAGGAATTACTGAGTCTGACCTGTGTGTGAGAGAGACGCACTAACACCAGTACAGAGATACTTGTCAATTTCGGGCTGTGTCATTGCAGACTATATTAGTGCCTCTGCAGTAGCGGCCTCAAAAGTTACTCCCAATTCTTTCCACCAACTACATCATGAGTGCTTGTTGCTGGTATTGAGTAGTACATCACCGCCAGTGTGCTCTAAAACTGTTACATGCTGTTGGTAGAGGTAAATTATAAACTCTGGATGTACTTCATCAGTGCGATCTTCGGCCAGATTGGCATCTGGTTTGGAAGTGTGAAAAGATTTACATGTTTTTAGCGAGTATTGTATTTTTCTGAAGGGGATCCGCGAGTACAGAGCAGGTACATGCACCCAAATCTAGTGATTTGGAAAATGTCGATTTCGGATAAGTTTTCTGATTTTTCTTCCCTCCCATTCTGTCTTTCATCAGGCTGGGGTGGAGTGAAGCTACTGGCAGCCCACTGGCACCTCAACCCCACCACTCCATTGCCATTTCTCATGAGGAAGCCTGGGCCATGAGCATAACCATCTGTCTAACCGTGAAAAGTCAGGGATGATTCACTTCACAGCTGATAATTCCATCCGGCATTTCCAGTGGCCGTCAATGGATAACACATAGAACAATGTCCTTACGCTGGTTACATTGAGGCTTAACACAGCACCCGCTCCCTTGTTCCCACTGCGATCAACTCCCTTAGCACGGGGTGAGTTTTGAGGGATGCCAAAACTCATAAAAATCTCACCGCATTCAATGCAGACAAAAGGGAAGGTAATTTCAAATTAAACAAGACTCATTATCACCCCTCAATATCAGAATCGATAAGATTCTGAAAACCGTTGAACAAAATGTTCTCGGCACAAATGAATTACATCGGAAAGATCCTTTCTTTTAACCATTATTTTATGTAACATGCATGACTAATATCAATATCTTAGTGTTGTACATTAGTGTGTGCCGATTTTAGTTACAATTCAAACAGCTAAGCCGACCACCAAATTGAAACACATCGAGCAAGAAGGGGATATAACCAATATAGAATCAAATAATGTGGAGACCACAGTCAGGTAAGTACATCTCTTGCCTAATGATCTCTAACTTTACAAAGATGATAGAATAGGTAAACAATCCCTCAGTGAATTCCTCGCTTTCGCTCAACTGCACGAGCGGAATAGACGAAATGTCCACCGACAAGATCCTGCAAATAAGAACCGGCCTAGAATTCATGAAGAAACGTACCTCACCTGGTCAAATGCTTCTTGTTGAAAGTGCATCGCCAAGATGTGAACAGATAGAGATGATGCGGTACACTTAAACATCTGGGTTCTTTTTTCTGGTTGCATCAGCACAGTGCACCCCATATCGCCGCTTTCCCTTTGGTCAGTTTCGCTCTTTCCCCTCCCATCTCCTGATTGCGGAGTGCGGAGATTTATGCTTGTTCAAGTGTGCTGACATCAGGGGGGCTGTAACTGATTTATCACTGCGGTCAAAAAAAAAACCCAAGTTTTTTTTTGAACTGCAGCAATTCTTTGGGTGGGGAGGTACGGCTGAGGAGTTATGCAAAACGCACCTGGATCGTGATGGTAGCAGCGCTTTTGTGGACTCAACAGAACACGGACAAGATGAGGAAGCGATGGTGCAGCTATGCGGGTAATGTAATGTCTGGGCCCAATTCCAAAGCTTCAGCCATGCACCTTTCCCAGACTGCGGACAGCACTGGGAAACAGCATTGGCTCAGACTAACAGCGGGACAGTGAGATCATGGAGACTGGCGTTGAGTTATGCGGTACACTGCGGATTGAGATGCGGAGGGGACCTGTGATGCGTCTGTGTTGGGTTAACATGCTCATAAACAGCTAGCGTTACCGCATCTGATATTCGGGTCACCTCACTTCAAAGGTTGCTCCTGTAGTTTTTCGTGTTGTCAAGGAAACATCTTACCATTTTTATTTCTGTCAGACGGGGCTAGCAGTAAAACTTCATAAAGTCATTAGGAAGAATAATAAAGGCATTTACTAATCCATTGCAATGGGAAGAAAAAAACAAGAATGACAATTTCTGCTCTGGCAGAGAGACAGAAGAGCTAAAAGAGAGCACTTTGCAACATCAAAATTTGGTCAATCTCTTAAAGTAATAAATCAGTATCCAAAGGCATTGCACACAGTTAATGGGATTACTGTTACTTAGCTGACTCACTGAGCTAAACAATGTGGGGTTTAAGGAGGGCTTGTTGATGGATCAGCAGCTGACGCATTTAAGTGAGCATCCATCTCGACTGAATCCATAGCAGGCTTTCACCAGCAATTATCGCCAAAAAAATTAGCCAATGGACTCAGAATGTCCACCTTGCATTCTGGGCACTTTCTCCTGAAGCCCACTGCAACATTCTTTCGTCCTTTGCTAACTCAGTGAGGGTGGACAGAAAGGCAAACATTTTGGAATTTGTACACTTGTCATATTTGCCTTGCTGCCCACCCTTCATTCCTGCAGGATCGACATGCGGGACAACTGGAGGTTTCCAAAAGCACTCAGTAGAGTCACAGAGATGTACAGGATGGAAACAGAACCTTCGGTGCAGCTCAACTATTAAATTAATCTAGTCCCAATTACCAGCATTTGGCCCACATCCCTCTAAACCCTTCCTGTTCATGTACCCATCCAGAGACCTTTTATGTGCACATATAATGGTCATCATCTTGGAGAAACTTCCAAACGCTGCAGAAAACTTCAGGCAAGTTTCTCTTTAAACTGACACAGGATTTCAACATTTGAAACGATCGGGGAAGCTTATTCGGAAACAACGAAGAGTATAGCAATCTCTGCATGGGCTACATTTCCTAAGGAGCTCCTCTACAAATGGCATCAGTTAGCTGTCTCTAGGGGATCCATGCGCACCCTGCAATGGTTTTATATATCTACAAAAATAAACCACCATTGAGGCAAAATACGTGTTCCCTGTTTGCAGTCCCAAGATGAACTTGGACTAAACCATACTAAAATGTATCAGTGTTGCATCTGTCAGCATCAAGGCAGTCGAGATTGAAGCGGTGCTCAGTTTTCTGATCGCCCTTTTCTTTTGTAGAATTTGTAGCATGGAAATAAGCCAAACTGGTCCACGTGAGTAACAATACTCTGCATGAGATTCCTCCTGCCCTACTTCATCAGGATGTTCCTTCCTCTTTCTCTCATTCACATACTTACTTAGCTTCCCCCAGAAATGAGTCCTCACTGTTCCCCCAAATCCTCCATGTGATAGCCAGATCTCTCAGTAAAGACCTTTCTGCTGAATTCCTCTCTAAGTCTAGTGCCGTCAGAAGTGTAAAGCACCTTCTCTATATCTATCTTATCAAACACTTTCATCATTCGAAAGACTATTAGGTCACCTTGTAGCCTTTGCTTTTCCCAGAAATTATCCCTGGCTTGTTCATTCTTTCCTCTAAGCTGTAACCTTTCAAATCAAGGGTCTGTAAAGGTTTTATCAAATGCCATCCATCGAGGACGGTACCTATTTCGGAGACTCAAAAGTTTTGAGTTGATGGTTTCGGGCGAATTTGAGCAAAAAGATATTCACCACGTCATTAAAGAAAAACCATCATTGTGTCAGAAAATAGCACAGGAGAGTGCACAGGGATCAGAAATTCTGGACTAGACACCACAAACAAATGGGCAGGGGGATGATGTGAGCAGTAGCTCAAAGACTTGTCACTGCTGAAAATGAAACTGGATGCCTCTACTGCTGGTCTTTCTAGCTTCCTTGGCTATCCAGGGATTACTGGCTCATGAGAAAGCACACAACGTTGAAGGGGATTAAGGAATTGGCATGAAGATTAGAAGTAGTTTGGTTGTTGAAATGCATGTGGAATGCTGGAGGACGTCATTTACAAGGCATTTGCATGGTTCATCAGACACTTTCAGACTGTCTTCCTTTATTGCACTAAGGCTAAGCACCTTAGTGGTCAATGGGTGATAAATACTTATAGAAGCCCTACAGTGGACAGGCAGACGATTTGGCTCATTCAGTCCACACCAACCACCACTCCCTCCAAAGAGCATCCCACTCAGACTCACCCCCACACCCTATCACCCTGCATTTACCATCACTAATCCACCTAACCTCCACATCCCTGCACACTATGGGGCAATTTCCCGAGGCCAGTCTACCCAAGCTGCACACTCTTGGACTGTGGGTGGAAGCCTACACAGAGGATGTGCAAACTCCACACAGACGATGACCGAAGGTTGGAACCGAACCTGGGTCCCTGGTCACTGCGAGGCAGCAGTTCTAACCACAGAGCCACCATCAAGAAATCCAGAAATAACCTGCCACCTGACTGAGAAAATATTCACTGCTCATGACCTTGTTGTACTTCCTCTCAAGTCATTACAGAGGACAAACAAGGGTAAGTTACACTTCTTCAAATGTAGCTATTCCATTCACCACATAAATGTCCCAAACTCTGCCACACAAGTCTGTATAGAGTCATACAGCACGGAAACAGATCCTTCAGTCCAACCGGTCCATGCCGAACATATTCCCAAACTAAGCTAGTTCCACCTGCCTGCTCCTGGCCCATATCCCTCCAAACCTTTTCTACTCATGTACTTTTCCAAGTGTCTTTTAAACGTTGTAACTGTACCTACATTCAACACTTCCTCAGGAAGTTCATTCCACAAGTGAGTCATTGTGTTTAAAAAAAAAACCCCTCGTGTCTTTTTTTTAAATCTCTCTCCTCTCACCTTAAAAATGTGACCCCCTAGTCTTGAAATCTCCCCAGTCCCAGGGAAAAGCCACCTATGAAAATCCCCAGTCAGCTCCCAGAGTCCGCAACAAACCTTCCTGTAAATGGGATGGGAGAGCGATGTCTGTTTGAAATCCGAGCAATGAGCACTGACACATGCAATGAACAACAAATCGTTCATTCATAGCTCACGTCAAAAAGTGTTAATAATTTTGAGCACACAGTTTGCTTCAATTGCATGTACGAAAAGATCAAAAGGCGACCGACACTCGCCAATACAAAAACAAACACTTGTACACGTAGCAGATATATCATTCCAAGTGTGAGGATCCAATCAGAACAAGAGAGTTGATGAACAGACACCATATAATTACAGATAAAATGACATTTGGTGATAATCTCTGAACTCTCCCTAGCTCTATTCTCACCCTTTTCATTTTGGGGCTGATTTGTGCCCTACTTTTTCCTCTCTCTGCTTGCTTGCAACTTAAGTTCCTGTGAATTTACATACAGCTGCCTCAAGACATATTCTTGAATCTTATATTTTGCTGTCTCTCTTGCCTCACACGCGCCTCTCTCTCTGCCACACGCTGCAAACAGTGTGTAAAAAGCAGTCCCAGGGAGGCGCCTCTGCCTGGTAAGCATGTGTTCAGCTCCCAGTATACATACGATGCAGCTTTCTCCAAAGCAGGAATGGGTTAAAGCTTACAAACGACAGGAACGGAGGAGGAGGAGAGAGAAAGACAGAGACAGAGACACAGAGCAGACCCATACTTACAGAATCTCCAGGTCACGCAAGGCTCTGAACGTTCCATCCTCTATGCAACTTATGTGGTTATTGTCCAGTTGCCTGAGGTAAAACAAAATGACAAATACGTCAGAAGGAGTGGGGACAGCCAGGAAAATAAAAGACCTTTTTTTCCCTCTCTTCCCATTCTCAGCCAAGCAGGGGTCCCGAAAAGCCTGGCCACAAAGATTATCCGCCTCACTAGTAAAACTCAGGCTTGGCACCCTGTAATACCGGGATACCTCTTGTCTCCCTCAGCCACAGAGCTATTTTTCCCCCCCCTTAACCTTCACCGAATGAGAAGCGTCCCACCGAGCACAGAAGCCTATCAGCTCTCTGTAAATATTAATTGCGCAGTTTTTTAAAGGCAGAGTGAGTAATTTCATTACATTAGGTGGCCTAATCCATTACAGGCTTTTACTGTCCTGTCACTGAAACCATTTCATTAAAAGTGGAGGCTTCTAAATCATTTGAGGTCGTGCAAGTTGCCCTCCAAGACCTACCAGCAGTTTTCCCCCTGTATGTGCATATGATTCAATTCCCCCTTTTGTTTTCTCTCCTTGGTCATTCAAAATCTGGGCCGACAAGTCCCTGACACAATGTTCAGTCACTGATCAACCAGGGTGCACACTGTGTTCCCCAAAATTGAAACACAGCAAATCTCATCTGAAGTCCGCTCATTGTAGGTTGTGCCCCACAAGGATTAACCATGTTGCCCTGACAGTGAACCATCCTCTCCAACCCCTCCTCCAACAGCCCAACGAGGGGGTCGACCAAAAGAAAGAGAGAGGGGAAAAAAACCTCACAAAAGCATGCATTTTGGGGGCAGGTTTTAAAGGGGCGCTGTTGTTGACATGAAATAAAAAGCCCTTCGCAAATGAATGGAAAGAGAAAAGCTTGCTGGCACGGGGCACAATGACGTGTGAAAAAGCACTTGTATAGAGAGGGGAGAGTGTGTGTTAGTGGGGTGCATGGGTGAGTCAGCCAGAGCAAGCAATTCATATTGTTTTATTACAATCAGTAATAGAAGTTGCCGGAAAAGTTCAGCAAGTCAAGTAGCTGTGGAAAGAAATCAGTTAACGTTTCGGGTCCCGTGACCTTTCCTCAGAAGTCACTGGACCTGGAACACTAACTCTGATATCTCTCCATTGATGCTGCCTGACCTGCTGTTGTTTCTGGTTTACAGCATCCACAGTTCTTTAGGTTTTTAGTTCACATTTTTTTTTTCAGGAATAGATTTGCAATGCTGCACTGTACAGAGCGGTTCAGTCTTTCTGAGAAGGGTGACCCCCTCCTTTATAGGGAAGAAGCACACCCTGAAATTGAGTCTTGCAGGTGGGTCACTGTGTGCGGTGAGGCATCAGTAGCCTCAGCAACTGTCACTGACTTGGCCACCACTATAAAACAAAGACCCCACTCCCCACAAGTCCTACACCTCGCTTTCATACTGGATGTTGGAGTTCGATGTCCCAGAAAACAAAAATCATCCCACAACAATTACTAAGAAGTATCACTGGAACCACTGGAGACCGTGAGGGTCTGTTAGTTTTAATAGCTGGGCAGACAGGGAGTACAAATTCTCTGTTAAAGCCTCAGAATCTGTCCCTATACAATGCTTTTATCCTCTGGAACAAAGAAACAGCATAGGAACAGGCCCTTCAGCCCTCCAAACCTGTACCAACACATTCTGCCTTTCCATACTGAAACTGTCTTCATTTACAGGATCTTTATCTCTCTATTCCCTTCATATTCATGTAAATTTAGAAATTATTAAACAACACATGCTCTTTTCAGCTAATCTAATGAAAGAAAATCTAACTAGAGGTTCAGGCTTTTAAGACAGGCTGGCAATTTGAAATAGAATTGCAATTAAGCTATTTACAGACACAAAACATAATTTAATGAGCAGATTTAGACAAGTTACCATGAAATGTGTAGCTTTTTAATCTTTTAATTCTATTGATGTCCTTATCATGGATAATAGATATGCCAAATATTAAGAAAAAATGTTGCCAAAGCTTCTTTTCCTACCAAAAGGCTTACAGAACTTAGAACAGTACAGCACAGGAACAGGCCCTTCGGCCCATGATATTGAGCTGAACATGATGCTAAATTAAATTAGTCCCTTCTGCCTGCCTTTGGTCCATACCCCTCCATTCCCTGCATATTCATGTGCTTATCTGAAAGTCCCTTAAATGCACCTATTGTATCTGCCTCCACCACCACCCCTGGTGGCGCATTCCAGACTCCTACCACTGGTTTTGTTCATAATTTGCATGATTTATCAATACACTAGAAAATGAGTGTCAGTAGAACTTGTATAACAAAAATCACTCCTGAATGGTGGTGGTGGTGGTGGGAGATAGGGGGAAGGGAACAATGATGCAGGATACTGGAAGCAAAATACACAGGCAAACATCTTATTCTCAGGATCATTAGTCTCAGGATTCTCCTCCACGGAAAGCAGGGGTTACTGGCTCTCTGAAAAAACACTCAAGTGCACAGCAACTGGAATTTGTAGTCCCACATCAAAAAAAAAGTCCAGAAGTACTTTCAGCTTTCAATCAAATGACGGAATAGATGGGACTCCACTCTAATAGAAACCCTGTGAAGTCAGTCACGCACGTTACAATTTTGTAATGGCAGCCTTCCTGAAGGTACGCACCACTCATTCCTGGTCTTAACTCATGTTGAAAGGTTGAATAGGTAAGGCCTAAACCTGCTGGAATTTAGAACAATGAATGGTGACCTTACAAACAAGATCTTGAAGGGACTGGGGAAGATGTTCATAAGGGAAGAGGTCCCCTGTTATGGCAGGAGTAAGACTTCTTTTTTCTCTCTATCTCAGAGGGTTAACATAGAACATAGAACAGTACAGCACAGTACAGGCCCTTCGGCCCACGATGTTGTGCCAAACTTTTACCCTAAACCTAAGGTCTTTCTAACCTCCACCGCTACCTTATACTGTCATCCATATGCCTATCTAATAGCCGCTTAAATGCCCCTAATGAGGCCGACTCCACTACCCTCTCCGGCAATGCATTCCATGCCCCGACCACTCTTTGAGTAAAGAACCTACCTCTGACGTCTCCCCGATATCTACCTCCTTTCACTTTAAAACTATGTTCCCTCATAAAAGCTACCTCCACCCTAGGAAAAAGTCTCTGGCTGTCTACTCTATCTATACCTCTGATCATTTTGTACACCTCTATCAAGTCACCTCTCATCCTTTTTCGTTCTAAAGAGAAAAGCCCTAGCTCTCTCAACCTTTCCTCGTAAGACCTTCCCTCCATTCCAGGTAATATCCTGGTAAATCTCCTCTGCACCTTTTCTAGCGCTTCCACATCTTTCCTGTGATGAGGTGACCAGAACTGGACACAATACTCCAGATGTGGCCGAACCAGGCTTTTGGATAGCTGCTATGTGGAATTGAAGGTGGTGTAGGTTGTGTGACTAAATTTATTCAAGGCTCAATTAGAGAGATTTTTTATAGACAAGCGAGTCAAGGCATACGGGCAACAAATGGGAAAATGGTCATGAGACCCCAATCAGATCAGCAGTGATCTTATTGTATGGTCGGGCAGGTTTAAATGGCCAAATGACCCTCCTCCCACATCAAATGCTCACGTCAACAGATAGAGAAAAATAGAAAGCAATCCTTTTCTTATAACTCTTTTGTTTTCAAGAATTAAAAGCCTTGGAGCTTTAAATGTCTTCACTGGACACTTTGACAACCTTGGAGGTCTCTTAAAGAGCTTGACAGTCCCAGTGAAGTGTTACGGTCCAGACCAAACCCCCTCAAAACATATCAGAGAGATAGGCTAGACCCTTACTTTTATCTCATTTAAAGGCAAGTGTAAGGTGCTCTGTCCAAGATGTGACTCAATTGGTCAGCCTACTAGGCCTTTCGCAAAACATTCTTTATTCTTATGCGACAGTTAATATGCAAACAAAATAAGAATTGACATAACTTTAACTCTATCAAAATACTTAATAAAATAATATGTTATTTAACTACTATTCATTAACTGTTCCCATCCCATAAACACACCCTCAGCAAAAGTAAATACAACAAAAAAGATTTCCATCACTTGCGATCTTCCCCAGTCATGGAGAAAGGTAAAAATTGAAAGAATGAATCGAGCAGCAGAGACAAAACTCGAGCTTCGGTCAGCAGCAGAGAGAAGGCTGTATCTAGCAGCTTCAACTCCAAATTCCCAACTTCAACAACTGAAGGCAAAAGCTAAAATTCTGGGTCTGTGTGAGATTGACTCCACCCACTCATGCTTCTTTTGCCTACTTTAAAACAAAGCCCAAAGCTATTTACTCTGCTTTTCATGGGGCAGCCACCTTGGTACCAGATTTACAACACAGCCCTTCAAGAGAAAGAGGACAGAACAGATCCCGCTTAAAGGCACATATTGTCAGAGTTTGCACACTTTCTTCCGCTGAAGCGTGTCGAATTTTAACAATCCCACAGTGTCCCTGATCTCTCCTAAAAGGGGTGTCTTACCTTTTTTCCCAAATATTGCTGAACCTCTCTCAAAGGACAGTTTACCTCCTCCACCAAATGTGCTCCATGACCAAATTCAAAGGAATGCCATACTTCTTCAGGATGGTACCTCAGCTACCTGAGTGAATCTGTAGAGTTCACGGCTTCTCTAATCTGCACTGTCGGGGTTTCCAACACTTACCGCACCATAGCACACAGGAGTGGGAGCGACTGCTGAGCTAAGTGGCCAGCTGCCTCTGAGACCGATGTATACAAGACTCCCAACTTTACATCATTCCCGCTCTATGAAAATGGGAAGTTTGGGGATGGTTATAGTGATTTCTGGCTACTTTCACCATTTACATCACAGGCGAGACACTCTCTGTCCTCCACTTCCTTACTGAGACTGAGGTGGAAGAATTGCTAGCTGAATACTCTGGCCACAGAGTCCTTCTCCCACTTGCTCTCCTCCTCCTCCTTCCAGAAGCTTCTCCTTGTCTGTTTCACCTCTGTATAATTCACCCCGTCATGCTACAATTCAATGGCGCTCCCATGACTGGCAACAAAGTGGTCTGAGCAGAAACCTACAATTCTGAGTCTTCTCCATATGCCGCAGGAATTGGTATGCACTCACCAGATGTCCAAACCACCAAAGATTTCAACTAACTCCGCAAGTGTCAGGAGGCATCAATCAGCTACATATACAGTAGTACAGGGAACAAATCAGTCCCACCCACTGCTTCACATCATGAATACTACGTACTCTGTGTAATTCTGACGTGTGCACCCTGAACTGTCGCTGCCTCCACACTCACTATGACAACATACACAAGATGGATCTAGCATAACAGTACCAGAAATGTGCATGCACACTGCAGATGCTGTTTTGAAACCAAAAAAAGCTTCTGTAAGTGCCAAACCATAGGCGTGAAGTAGCTCTATTTTGTGGCTTTTATCTTGGCTGCAAAGTTCAGTAGATGTAGTTGGCATCTGAGTCTACAATCCTGGCTGGCAGGTGAAGTTCTCATGTTTGAATTCTGAACCACAGTCACATCTTTCCATACCAGCTGTTCAAATGAACTGCAGAGATAAGAGCTTTCTGACAAATCCTATAGAGTTATAGAGTCATGGAATCCTGAAGCATGGAGACAAGGCCTTCAGCCGAAACTGGTCCATTCCAACGAAAATGACCATCCACACTAACCCCTTTTCCCGACACTTGGCCCATATCCTTCTAAACCTTTCCTATCCATCTACGCATCCAAATGACTTTTAAATGCTGTTCATGTACCCATCTCAACCACTTCCTCTCATTCCATATGTGTACCAGCCTCCATGTAAAAAAAGTTGCCCCTCAGGTTCCCATATATTTGCCACTTTGTATACTGATCCTCGAGTACTTCTAGTTATCTAGCAGGAAGTGTTCCATGACGGCGAGGGTTTTCACTGAGATAGTTGTTGCAAGATCAGTTGCATTTCTACATTTGGATTCATAGAGGTCGACAGCATGGAAACAGGCCCTTTGGCCCAACTTGCCCATGCCACCCAGTTTTCACAATTAAACTAGTCCCATTTGCCTCTATTTGGTCCATATCCCTCCACACCTATCCCATCCATTTACCTGTCCAAATGTTTCTTAAATGACAAAACTCTACTCGTTTCCACCACTACCCCTGGCAGAATGTTCCAGACTCTCACCACCCTCTGTATGAAAAATATTGCCCCTCCGGATCCTGTTGTATCTCTCCCCTTTCACCTTAAACCTATGCCCTTTAGTTTTAGACTCCACTACAATAGGGAAAAGCCATTGGCTATCTACCTTATCTATGACTCGGCACAGTACAGTGGCTCAGTGGTTAGCACTGCTGCTGCACAGTGCCAGGGGCCCAGGTTTGATTCCACCCTCGGGATGTCTGTGTAGAGCTTGCACATTCTATGCGTATCTGCATGGGTTTCCTCCGGGTGCTCTGGTTTCCTCCCACAGGCCAGGTGGATTGGCCAAGCTAAATTGCCCCAGTGTGTCCAGGGGTGTATAAGTTAGGTGGATTAGCCATGGGAAACGCAGGGTTTCAGGGTAGAGGGCAGGGGGATAGGCCTGGGTGGAAGGCTCTTCAGAGGGGCAGTCTGGACTTGTTGGGCCAAATGGCCTGTTTCTACAGTTTAGGGATCCTATGACTGTCTATGATACTATAGACCACTATGAGGTCACCTCTCAATCCCCTATGCTCCAGGAAGAAAAATCCCAGCCTATCCAGTGTCTCCTTATAACTCAAACCTTCCAGGCCTGGCAGTATCCAAGTAAATCTTTTCTGCACCCTTTCTAGTTTAATCATATCCTTTTTTTCGACTGGGCAGATGGGATGGAAATATTAAAAAGAAATGATGGGGTCAAGATTAAACTGTGTTGTGAGCCCAGTGTTCAGCTGTTAAGGTTGGTCATCTGTGCTACGAGATGCACATGGGACACAAGTGTGGCCGTTGATAGTGTACCATTGGCTTGAAGTATACGATTCTGGTTTGCAATAGTAGTGTCTCCCTCCACACCATATTGTGTACTTCAATCATGTTTGTACAAACTGGTGTTGTTTTTAAACCTACGTTGCTACCCAGATATGACGTGCACATTGACTGGAATTAACTGGTTATAGCTGTTCCATCTATTTTGAAAATAAAAACAGCCCTGAAATAACTGCACAGAGACCAGCATCCTGTCACTGAGTCACCCTTAATTTACTTGTGCACAGTACACTAGCTGTGACCAGTCAGCTCAGAGTCAGTCCCCTGAACTGAGGAGATTCTAGTCTCCTGGTTACATATATATTTTTAACGCAGTGGCACAGAGGCTGGATCCTGTTACCAAGTCATCTATTCACTTCACCGATACCAGTGAGCTCAGAAATCAGTTCTGAAAAACAATAGTGTCACTGGCTCGGAATCAGTCCCCTGAACTCAGGAGATTCCAAATCACCTGGTTATACCTTTTATTTCTCTCTCTCTCCTGGTTATACTGGGCAGCCAAGGCTTTCCTGATAGGCCCAGATTAACAACCCCAATCAATGATCTCGTAGTCAGTGAGGCCCACCTGCTTCCAACACTGTCAACATCGCACTAATGTTGTTCTCACACTGCACCTCAAACGATCAGCGACTGGTATGGGACTTTCAGCGTTCAGCAGAAATGTTCTTTACCCTGAGCACCGCAGGAAGGTGGCAGACTTACAGCTTGTTTCATCAGGGGAATACACTGAACTGCATTTTCATGCCAGCATTTCAGCAATCTCCATAGTTTTGGTGGCGACGTGTTGAGGAGGATTTAGAAACTGAAGTTAATTGACTGCACAAAATAAAACTGAGGAAGACGGCAGAATTGATACAATATTGTCTTGTTAAATGCTTCAGCATGGTCAACAAGAACAACATGCTGACGTGCTCCGAAGTGGCACATTTGGGGTTTCCGAACAGTAATGACTTTGCTGTCCACTGGCTCAGCACATTTAAAGATTGCAGGAATCTGAGAGTTAACCATGCCACGCCTATGACTGTTAAACAATGTTTTATCTGAGCCGTGTCTCTCTGGCTGCAGCCTGTAATTGACAGGTTTCTCTGTGGTTCGTTCATTTGCTGCCCACTTTACAGCTTGTGTTCAAATGCAGCCGGTGATCCTGGCCGACGGAACACGCTAACGTTTCAACAGCAAGATGGACGAGATCTCAGGGACTGCAGCAACTAGAACTACATTGTATTTTACGATAAAAATCATTCATCCGAAACTCCTGGCCAACTGCGTCAGTTGGACTGGTGTCGCCACATTATGTGCAGTGGAACTGTGATGAACATATTCAGATCTGCTAAAGATATCTTCGATTGAACAAAGCTGTGAAAAGCGTATTCAGGGGGATCATTCTGACCCTAGGTTTGAACTCGATGTGAAAGCCGTTCGCTTAATGTGTCCTAGTTACTAAACAATAAAATGACAATGTGATCATGACCGTAAGCAGATGTACGAATAATCACCCACGAGTCCTTTGTACCACACATTGCACATCTCTCCTCATTCTCCAGCACACCCTGAGCAAACATTGAGATAAGATGATGACTGACTGGTTGAGTAAGTTAAAAGAAGGCAGAACACTAGGCTCAAATGAGTTTCATCACGAGAAAAGGTTGCCAAATTGCCACGTCCTCAACACTCTGATGTGCTTATCGCCATCGTTAGAGAGAGATGTGAAATGTTAACAGTGAATGGAGATTCAGAAAGGAATTAATACAAAATTAAACTTGAGAGTGATCCAACGAGATAATCTAGAGAACTACAGGTCTCACAACCTCACACCTGCTGCCAGCAACGCACTGTCAATCGCATACTAATGCATCCTGAAAGCAGGGGTAAGGTCCTTATCATAACATGAATAGAGACAACTACATGCTGGAAATCTGAAACAAACACATAGAATGCTGGTGAAACTCAGCAAGTCTAGCAGTATTGGTGGAGAGGGAAAGAGAGTTAACGTTTTGACTCCAGTATGAGTTTTCTTCAGAATTGTACATGCTGCTAGATCTGCTGAGTTTCTCTGGCATTCCAAGTCATAGACACGAAGGGTCATAGGGAGGTACAGCACGGAAACAGACCCTTCTGTCTGACTCGTCCATGCCAACCAGATATTCTAAATTGATCTAATCCCAAATGCCAGCATTTGGCCCGTATCCTTCTTAAACCCTTCTTGTTCACGTACTCATCCAGATGTCTATTAAACATTGTAATTGTACCCACCTCCAAAACTTCCTCTGGCAACACATTCCATAGATGCACCACCCTCTACATGAAAAAGTTGCCCCTTAGCTCCATTGTACACGTTTTCCTTCCACCTTAAATCTATGCCCTCTAGTTTTGGACTCCCCTACCCTGGGAAAAAGACCTTGGCTATTCACCCTATCCATGACCCTCATGATTTTATAAACCTCCATAAGGTCACCCCTCAGCATCTGATGCTATAGGGGAAATAGCCCCAGCCCATTCGGCCTCTCCTTATGGCATGTGTTTGTTTACGATATAATGGAATCCGTTTGGATTTATGGTAGCTCCATTTGAGCTTGTAATCTAGGCTCTTATCCAAAGCAGTGCTCAGATTGTATTTCATACAGATTGCTGATCCAGTCTAAGTGACTATAAGATATCTTGTGAGACCATCAGAAGGTATCTTAAAAAGTTAATGAAATGGTCATGTGTGCAAGAGAAAGTCAGCATGGACTTAGGACAAGGTGCCACACTGGACTCCTGGATCGATTGCTCATGGAGGAAAGGCAACTCAGCCAATTTGTATTTTATTTTCTGGTTTGTCCAGCACAAACTTCTCAGCTTTAGATATGGTTGCCTTCGCCACTATCTCCAGGTATGGATGAGAGAAGTCACCTCGTTTTTTTTTTAGCTGAACAGACTGCTGATTAGTTGCTGCAGCTGGTGTCTTCAGGAAGCAGTCAATGGCACAGCAAAAAGAAAGCTCAAGGTTACAGCTCACTTTAGGTAATGGCAGCAGTGGCCAGTAAACTGGGCCAGAAGGCCAGTGTTTTGTGTGAGTGTCTCTTTCTGATGCCCTGTCCTACAAGGAGCATTCCTTTTCCCTCTCCTCCCGCTCTTAGAGTGAGAGAGTCATACATCACAGAAGACACACTTTGGCTTATTGAGTCTGTGCTGACCAATCCCACTTTCCAGCACTTGACTCATAGCCTTGAATGTTATGACATTTCAAGTTCTCATCCACATACTTTCTAACCATTGTGGGTGTCCTGCCGGGACTATGCTCCCAGGAAGTGCATTCCAGACTGCACTACCTTCTAGTCGAAAATAAAACCTTTCCTTCAAATTCCCTCCAAACCTCCTGCCCTTCACCTTAAAATTACGGCGTCTCATTACTGACTCTTTAAATAAGGGGAACAGCTGCTTTCTCTCCATCCAGTCCATGCCCCACGAGAATCAAGTCCCCTCAGGTCCAGAATCCTAGACATCGTGAGGAAAGCCCATGGAATTTACTGGGGTTCGGATGAAGGCAATCTCTGTTGACACTCTGGAGTAAGCACAGTGGCAGCAAAATTTCCTTACTAAATCTTGGCACAGTGGCTCAGTGGTTAGCACTGCTGCCTCACAGCACCAGGGACCTGGGTTTGATTCCAGCCTTGGGCGACTGTCTGTGTGGAGTTTGCATGTTCTCCTCATGTCTGCATGGGTTTTCTCTGGGTGCTCTGGTTTCCTCCCATAGTCCACAGATGTGCAGGCTAGGTGGATTGGCCATGCTAAATTGCCTGTAGTGTTCAGGGATGTGTAGATTAGGTGGGTTATAGGGGGATGGGTCTGGGTGGGACGCTCTGAGGGTTGGTGTGGACTTGTTGGGCTGAAGTGCCTGTTTCCACACTGTAGGGATTCTATGAAATTTAAATAAAGCATGTTGAAAATCTAACACATACATGAAAATGTGAAAAAAACCTGAAAAGTATATTGTTTATGATTGCAAAAACTATTAAACAAACTAGGTTTTTATTTTTAAAAAAAACTTTTGTATTGTGCACGTGCAGTCTGGAAAATAAACGGAAGTGAGCATGCTCAGTCTGAATTTGTCACTGTATTGCCAGAGTCATCAGCCACATCATCAGAGGAATGAGTTCAAAAAGGGATTTCAAAACGAAAGTACCCTTTGTCAAATTGCAGCTTTCAGTACAACGAGGGAGCCAGAGGTTAAAACAGCAGTGAATGCAGGCGTAGATGGAGAGATGCAAAGGATTTTCTGAAAACGTAAGATTAGTCCAATTTGTTCAAATGATGCACCTAAACCCATAATTCTATCAGGGGACAAAGGAGCTACTTTTGCTGGCGTAGGATCTAATATTTCCTCCAGAGTGTTCAATGATAGCCAAAGTATGAACAAGTGACATGAGTGGATAGCATATCCCCATTCCACTGTTCGAAGCATTTGACTTGTTATTTGAACTAGTGGTAAGAAATTACCCATAAATGGAGCTGATTTACCACTAACTTATTGAATTGAATGGAGTGAAGCGTATAGCCCCTCCCACAATTACAGAACGCCTGAGGAATGTTAAAGAGAGAGAAGTTACAATAAATGATCCAGAAGTTGCTGGAAAAGCTCAGCAGGTGTGGCAGCGTCTGTGAAGAAAATTCAGAGTTAACGTTTCCGGTCCAAGTCCAGGCATGTTTCTATCGTTTGTAGCAAACAGAGCAATGGCTAAACAAAGTCGATCACCAGAGATCAAAATCATATCACGGGCAGATTCTAGAGTAGTGAATGATGAGGAGAATCCAAAGGATATATTTGGCATGTCTTCAGTAATTGAGACTCAGAAAACAAATCTCGAGTTAAATAGGTTAGCACAGACTCACACTAAAACTGAGGCTGAAGGAGCAGAGCAGTGCGATTGTGTTCAGAATGGAGATCTATTGAGGAGATGGGGGACATCCTGACAGACCTGGAGATGAGCAATGCATTGTGGTACCCATTGCAAGTAGCTACTATGGCAGGACATGTAAGACAATGCAAAATTCATGTATTCATAAACAGGCGTGTTGCCTATCTCAGAATTCATTAGGATGTAGTGCAATTCTAAAATATGTCATGCATGCCTGGTAGTTGAGAAACCTCGACATGTGATCAAACCGCCATCTTTAATACCCATATCAATTGTTGAAGGATCATTCAGTCAATTGTTAATAGATTGTATAGGACCAATTCCCAAACAAAAGCAGGACATTGGTGTGGAGTTTACACATCTCCCGTGTCTGCGAGGGTTACCTCCAGGTGCTCTGATTTCTTCCCACCATCCAAAGATGTGCAGATTAGGTGGAGTGGCCAGGCAAAATTGCTCACAGTGTCCAGGGATGTGCAGGCTGGGTGGTTTAGTCATGGGAAATGCAGGGTTACGGGGATTGGATGGATCTGCGTGGGATGCTCTTCAGAGGCTCGGTATGGACACGATGGGCCGAATGGCCCGCTTCCACACCGTAGGGATTCTTTGATTGGTATATCCTCATAATTATAGATATGGTAAGGGTTTTCCAAAGACTATTCTTATAATAACAGTGCGATCTAAGGAAATCTTGGAAAAATTAACTTCCTTAACTAATCTGCTATGACCAACTAATTGAAATGCAATACGATTGTAGTTCAAATGCTAGGTCTAAGGATTAACAGGACACGATCAGAAACTTGGGTACCAAGCAATTAAAATTAACTGTGTAATATCCATAACCATCCAGACGTTTGGAGAATTACTATCAGTCTCTAAAGTAATAATTGAGGCACAGTGTCAAAAACACCCATGAGATTGAAGTAAAGGGTTAGGTTTCCTACTATCTGCTACCAGACATTCCCCAAATGAATCAGCTGGGTTCAGTCAATTCAAGTTAAACTATGACTCTGAATTAAAATTGATTAAGGATAGATTCTTTAAGCAGAAAGATTAATCCTCAATTTTGGATCCCGTCTCCATGTCTGTAGAGAGACTTAAGGAAGCGTGGAAAATAGCATGGAGGTATTTAAAAACCTCACAAGCAGAAAAGAAAGGGTGGGCAGACAAACATACTACAGCTAGATCATTTTGTGCAGGAGATGAAGGGTTATTACCATCGCATGGTGAACCTCTGAAAGCAAAATTCATACAAAGTTGTTGGGAGGGTTATTAAAGTGACTTATCTGATAGATACTCTTGCAGACAGAAGAATTGATAATGTCAAGTAAAACTATCATCGGGAAAAGAATCACAGAATAAAATCAGAGAAATCCTTCAGCGTGGAAGCGGGCCACTCGGCCCATTGAGTCCACATCAAACCTCTGAACAGCATCCCGCCCAGACCCACCCCATACCCTCTCCCTGTAACCCTGCATTTCCCATGGCTAACCCACCTAGCCCGCACATCCCTGGATACTATGGGGCAATTTCCCAAGGCCAATCCACCCAACCTGCACAACTTTGGACTGTGGGAGGAAACTGCAGAATCTGGAGTAAACCCACACAGACACGGGGAGAATGCAAAAACTCCACACAGGCAGTCACCCGAGGGTGGAATCGAACCTGGGTCCCTGGCTCTGTAAGGCAGCAGTGCCAACCACTGAGCCACTGTATCACTGAAGAGGATAAAAAGGAACAATTGTGTCAGGTGCCAAGAACAGTGGAGGACAACTGAGATGGTAAGAGTGAGGTAGAAAGAGAGGTTCACAATGCGAACCTCCTACAATTCAGCAAGCCACTGTGGAAATACCTGTATACTTAGGGTGCTGAATTCTCATATTTTGAGGAAGATATGGAAAGGTACATTAATGTTACTTTGGGAGTATGATAAAATCTGTCAAGATACATCTGGATGTACAATGCTCAAAATCCTGGAACTTGCTGTTAAACACTGCTGTTGGTTTACCAACATCAAATGGATTTCAGCAGTTCAAGTAAGCAGCTTATGAACACTTTCTCAAGAGCAATTAGGTACAGAATGCCCACGTGAATGAATTAAAAAGTCGCGACTTAGTACTGGCTTTTAACATGCATATTAGTTGGGCAGAGAGAAACAAGCTGATGTGGAAACACAGATAAAATACAGGCTGGGACACAACTTTGTTGAACCTAGCCCAAGCACCTGGAGATTATTGCGCTGTTAGCTCCTAATGGAGTAGCTAGATTTTACATAGATTACAGAATGGTAAATCCCGACACAAAAACACATCTCTACCCAGTTCCTTGGTTAGAGAATTGTAACAAAAAGTTTGAGAGTGCCTCATTCCTTCCTAAAATTGACCAGCTGAAGGGGTACTGGCAAGTACCAATAACATCAAGGTTTAAAGAGAAATCTGCCTTTGTCATATCAAATGGATTATATCAAAGTCAAGTCATGCCACTTAGGTTTAACAATGTCACAACGACATTTCAAAGACTTATGATTTGAGTCGCAGTTGAAGAACCTAACTGTTGTTTATTTGGACAATGCTGTAATATACAGTAACACATGGAATGAGCAGGTAAAACAACTAAAAGACCTCTTAAAGGCTTCCTGAAGCATTCGCAGTTCGCTGGATTACTGATTAATCCAACAAAAGGTGAATTTCCAAAATCACAAATAACTGAACTGAGACATTTTGTAGGGCAGGGCAAGAATAAATTTTGTGGGGCATATTGTGCTGCTAGGAACAGAAAAACTGATAGTTCTGATAGAATTCCCTGTTCCTACAACTGAACGCAAGACATGAGATTTTTAGGAAGTTATGTATTGTAGGAAATTTGTGCCTAACTTCAGCTTGATAAATAATTTGCTATGGAAGCAGATAGAAGTGGTGTAGTCACAGGATGCCAAGCAGCTTTTGCCAAGCTGAAGGCAATCTGCTAGGCAAACCAATGTTGTCTGTCCTTGAATTCATAGTCTGCGTCATATACTTAGTGATGAGTGCATTTTTGAAGTGGTATTTCATCTTTCCTAAGGGTGGAGGTATATAAAGATCACATTTTTTATTTCTTCTATTTTCAGGCTGTGGTCTGAAAGAAATGAAGTTGCTGCTCTAAACCAAGGACACTATGTAAAGCAATGACAGCATTTATAAACATCATGTTCACTAGGGGACACTGTGAGTTGCGTGTCATGTTGCATTCTTCTTGGAACAGTGAGAGCAAATGCAAACACCTTGGAGCTGATGGGTTTTGAAATAAGCAAAACATTTTGACAACAACATTCTGGTTGACTCCTAACCGCGTGACTATCAGTCTGTTCTGCAGCACAGGACACAACCAACTAACCTGCAAAGAAACAGCATTAAAAAAAACCTGTCTCTTTCTCTCATGTGGTGGGAACAACAGCTTACTGTCTTTCACTTACTTTCTTTGCAAATCCCCCGTTGAAGGAGGAAGAAAACACCTTCAAAAACGATGAAAGAATGGATTCTCAACCAGTGAGTAAAAGTGAGCATTGATGTTCAAACAACCTACCGACAAAAGCAAAGAACTGTAAAGAAATTGGAAGGAAAAGAGAAAATAACTCTGAATTTTGGGGTCCACACTACTGCTATCAAACTGTTTTTCACTGATTGTTTTAATTTTCTTTTTCTGTACTTAATATCCATGTTTTTGTGCATTTGCCTCCTTGAGAAGACAGGAGGGATTTTAAATTGTGGAGTTTTAAATTGACAATTCATATTTCCTAATTGCAATTGGTTAAAGGCAATTTGCTCATAATAAACAGTTAATTTCTTGTTAAGTACCTAGAGGGTATAGGTTTAAGGTGAGAGGGGAAAGATGAAAAAGGGATCTAAAGGGCAACTTTAGAGGATGGTGCATGTATGGAACAAGCTGCCAGAGGAAGTGCTGGAGGCTGGTACAATTACAACATTTAAAAGGCATCTGGATGGGAACATGAATAAGAAGGGTTCACAGGGATATGGGTCAAATGCGGGCAAATGGGACTAGATTAATGTAGGATATCTGGTCAGCATGGACAAGTTGGGCCGAAGGGTCTGTATGACTCTAACTTCAGAAATCTGATGAGTCAGTTTGACTAAATCCTTTCACATCTGTTATGCCGCAGGGAATAAAGAGGCTTGATTTCTGGTGTAATACCCCAGTGAGTCATGACATAAGTGGGCCTTTCAATCCTGAAAATACATTTCAGAGAGTCCTTGCCTATCCCTGCTGGTGAGGCCACCGCTGACTAATGATAAAATATCTACAATTTATAAATAACTCACGTTCACTTTTAGAGTTTGGATTTTAAAAATAGTTGCAAAGGGAATTGGTTAATTTTCTGAAATGTTTTAAAAATAACTAGGTCAGCTATTCTTTCTGGAACAGTGACTTAAGGCAGTATGTGTCAGAGACAAGAAATGCCACTGGACTGTTAATGGCAAATTGTTTCTCTTGGCTAGTTTCCACAAAACAAGGCAAACATTAACTTCTCACCTCCAGTACACAATAACGAAGGATTGTTTGAGGACATTAAAAATTTTTAGCTCAATTTAGAGAAATTGGAAGAATTCTCTCCTGGAAAGCAGTTTTGGCCAGCTCAGGGAAATAATAGATACTTCAATAAAAAGGATCAGTTGTAAAATTTCCAAACTAAGAACATTTGGTTAGAATTTTGCATGTCATTAAAAGCTGAGAATATTTAAGCTCTCAGTTTTGTGAATCTAAAAAGACTTCATAGATCACAGGAACAGTTCACAGGAGAGAATCAGTTAAGTTGAATTTAAAGGTTTAATGTAGAAGAATAATTTCTCCAGCTTTGAGTCAACGTAATGGATATATCAGGAAATGGGATGAGATTCTGTTTTGCTGTGCGTGTCTTAAGACCTTTCAAACTGTGTTCTATATTTTGATAGGTTGGTTTGCTAGAGAGTGCAGACAAATAAATGTTGATGTTTTAAAGGCAGTTCACGTCACAGAAGTGGAATTTCTGGAGTTGTTAGAGAATATAAAGATGGATAAATCTCCAGGACCTAATCTAGTGTATCCCAGAATGATTTGGGAAATAAGGGAAAAAATTGTGAGACCCTTTGCAGAAATATTTGTATCATCTATAACTATGGGTGAGGTGCTTGATGTCTGGAGGTGGCTGATATTGTGCCTTTGTTTAAGAAAGGCCATAAGGAGAAACAGGGGAACTTTAGACCTGTGAGACTGAGCTTATTGGTGCTCCACAGGGATCGGATCTGGGTCTTTTTTTATCTGTTACTTATATAAATGATTCAGATGAGAATATAGAGGGTCTGTTTCCGTGCTGTGTGGCTCTATGACACTAAACTCTGCAGTCTATGTTTCAGTGATGGACCATCACATTGTGTAAAATGAAATCAAACATATGATCTATCAAGTCAGATTTCATTTGGGGGTCTGACTTGACAATAATAGTCATCTGCCAACTCTTAGCCTCTGCACATTCCCGATGTCCATTGCAGTAGTGTTGATCGCTGTACCTTCAGTTATCCCAGACCTAAATTCTGCATTATATCCCCCTATCCTCTCTACTTTTAGCTATTCATCTTGTTTCAATCTCTCTTTAAAACTAACTCTTTAACCAGGCTTGTGATGACCTGCCCCAAGATGTCTTCAACAAAAACAGAAATTGCTGGAAAAACTCAGCAGGTTTGGCACCACCTGTGGACAGAAAGTGGACTCAACATTTTGGGTCCGGTGATCCTTCCTCAGAATCCTTCATCAGATAGCTCAATGTGGCTTGGTGTCAAAATTTGATTTATAATGTTCCTGTGAAGCACAGCAATATATTCTGTTTTGTTAAAACCCCACAGAAATGGAAAGCTGCCTTTTGTTTGGCGAAAGTCGAATCTTGCAGCAAGTAAAAGAGCCACTTGGAGGAGAAAGCTAATCCGCAAAAAAAAATCTTAAGAGGTCCTTTGGAGTAGGAAGATAAAAGATTATATGGAGGTTCAGAGGGGCAAAAAAAGGTTCCATAGGGTAGAATCTTAATAGGCTGAAGGAGCTACACTGGAGTGAATGAGATGAAAAGAGTAGACAGGTATTGGAGGACTGGAGGGTGATAGCAGGGGCCAGTTGCTTGCAGCAATTTTCAGGGCAAAGAATTCTGCAATGATGTGAAGTGTCTAATAGTCTGTGAGGCCGCAGGGAGTCAATTGCTTTTGGCAAACAAAGATGTGAGCCTGCATGCAGGCATGGAAACGTCAGGGTGACTTGCAACTTATGGAAAGTTAAGGTCACAACAAAAATATTCTCCATCCCAAGCTGTGAGTTGTTTAAAATATGAACTCGGACTTATCAGGAATAAAAGTTAATTTGTAATTCAACAGCTATAGGTAAGATGTTGTGAAACTTGAAAGGGTCCATCTCTGGCAACCACCTAGCAACCGATATCCATTTCAAGCCCACCGACTCCCACAGCTACCAAGAATACACCTCCTCCCACCCACCTTCCTGAAAAAATGCCATCCCCCATTCCCAATTCATTCGCCTCCGCTGCATCTGCTCCCAGGATGAGGCATTCCACTCCCGTACATCTCAGGTGTCCTCGTTTTTCAAGGACCCCGCAACCTCCCCCCCTCAGTGGTCGAGAACGCCCTCGACCGTGTTTCCCGCAACTCATCCCTCACACCCCCTCCCCGCAATAAAAACCAAAACTGAATACCAGTCATCCTCACATACCCCCCCACCAACCTCCGGATCCAACGCATCATCCTCCGACAATTCCGCCATCTGCAATCCGACCCCACCATCAAAGACATATTTCCCTCCCCACCCTTATCTGCTTTCCGGAGGGACCACTCTCTCCGTGACTCCCTTGTCCGCTCCACACTCCCCTCCAGCCCCACCACACCCGGCACTTTTCCCTGCAACCGCAGGAAGTGCTACACCTGCCCCTACACCTCCCCCCTCACCCCCATCCCAGGCCCCAAGAAGACGTTCCACATCAGGCAGATATTCACCTGCACATCTGCCAATGTGGTATACTGCATCCGCTGTACCAGTTGTGGCCTCCTCTACATTGGGGAAATCAAGCGGAGGCTTGGGGACCACTTTGCAGAACACCTACGCTCAGTTTGCACTAAAGAACTACACCTCCCAGTCGCGAACCTTTCAACTGCCCCTCCCATTCCTTGGACGACATGTCCATCCTGGGCCTCGTGCAGTGCTACAACGATGCCACCCGAAGGTTGCAGGAACAGCAACTCATATTCCGCTTCAGAACCCTGCAGCCCAATGGTATCAATGTGGACTTCACAAGATTCAAAATCTCTTCTCCGCCAACCGCATCCCAAAACCAGCCCAGCTCGTCCCCGCCTCCCTAACCATTCCTTCCACCTCAAGCCCCACCCCCATCTCCTACCCACTAGCCTCATCCCGCCCCCTTGACCTGTCCGTCCTCCCTGGACAGACCTATCCCCTCTCTAACTCCCTACCTACTCTCACCTTTACTGGCTCCATCCCCGCCTCTTTGACCTGTCTGTCCCCTCTCTGCCTATCTTCTCCTCTATCCATCTTCTATCCGCCTCCCCATCTCTCCCTATTTATTTCAGAACCCCCTTCCCCTCCCCCATTTCTGAAGAAGGGTCTAGGCCCAAAACATCAAGCTTTCCTGCTCCTGTGATGCTGCTTGGCCTGCTGTGTTCATTCAGCTCTACACCTTGTTATTTACAAGGATGTTGCCACGGTTAGAGGATTTGAGCTTTAAGGAGTGGTTGAATAGGCTGGGGCTATTTTCCCTGGAGTGTCAGACGCTGAGGGGGTGATCTTATGGAGGTTTATAAAATCATGAGGGGCATGGATAGAGTGAATAGTCAAGGTCATTTTTCCCCAGGGTGGGGGAGTCCAAAACTAGAGGGCATAGGTTTAAGGGAAGTGAGCTGCAAGAGGAAGTGTTGGAAACAGGTAAAATTACAACATTTAAAAGGCATCTGGAGGGGTGTATGAACAGGAAGGGTTGAGAAGGATATGTGCCAACTGCTGGCAAATGGGACTAGATTAATTTAGGATATCAGGTCAGCATGGACGAGTTGGACCAAAGGGATTGTTTCCATGCTGTACACCTCTATGACTCTATAACTGCACCTTTCAGACTGCTCATGGTCAATGGATGAATTGCATTTCCGTCACTGTGGTTTTTCGGAGCCTGTTTCACATGGCACGATGCAAAAAAGAAATGAGAAACATGACCAGTTAATCTCAGTTGGGCAATGCCCGTTTGAGTGAAGAGAGTCGGGAATCAAACTGAGAGCTCTCGAACCATCTCCAGGAGAAATGAACCCTTCCTACTAGCAGCGTGTTTGTTCCCAAAAAACCAGCCTCACGGCAGTCTGCAGATCTCAACGCTCTCTCTGGGCTGGAATTTATTCAGTGAGTTCAGAAACGTCATTTCAAACTACACTCAGACATCTCATGGCACCACGTGGGTCCTAGGAAAGTTTTACTTGAAATCTTTTTGTTATGGAAAGCAATGCAAGTGAAAAGTTGGAAAAGAAAGGAGGCAGCTTTGAAGGAACTGAATATTAAAATGGATGCGAAAGGGGGATGTTGTCAGAATGACGCATTCTGGGTTCACGGCTCTAATAAAGCTGTTTGAAAGAGTAATTAAGAATTACAGTGCAATTTATGATAAATTAGCCTTCTCTTGTATTGAACAGACTGGGCACAGTGAAACTCTTACTCAAGGAATATAAATCATTCCAAATGTTTTACTTAGCTTCACATCAGAAAAACAGCAATTGATCTCACCACCATGTCGGGCTTTTAGCTTCTTTTTATGAGCCTTCATGACTGCGTTTGATTCATCGCAAGAATCTGTGAGTGACCTTGGGTTTTTGCGGTCAAAATACTTTTTAAGGAAAGAATCCGGGGATTGGATCCGTAGCACAAATTCCAACACATTGATTAAAAAAGGTTAACTTGGACAGGTCCAACTTTACATACTGCAGGAAAATCACTCAGATTAATGGATTTAGTTCAGTCCATTGCTCCCTTGAGTCTTAAATGCCCTCTGGTTGAATTGAAGAATAAAAAGAAAGGAATCTTACCTCTTGGACATAGCGATGGTCACCCACCTCTTTAAACTGTTGTGGGACAATTTAACCGAAAGCCAAAAGGTAAGAGCAGGATATCTGCCTGACTTTCCAAATTCTCGTCTCTTCATTTCACTTTGCGTTACAGCATCTCTTAACTATTTAATTTTTCACCATCAGCCGTCATGGGTAACAAGGAAGCAGCAGCACTAAGCCTCCAGGATGTTGCTGGGAATGGAGGGTTTGAGTTATAAGGAGGGGCTGGATAGGCTGGGAATTTTTTCACTGGAGCGTAGGAGGTTGAGGGAGAGACCTTAAAGAGGTTTGTAAGATCAGGAGGGGCATGGATAGGATGAATGGCCAACATTTTTTCTCTAAGGTGGGGGAGTTCAAAACTAGGGGGCATACTTTTAAGGTGAGAGGAGAAAGATTTAAAAAGGACTTGAGGGGCAAATTGTTTTTACACAGTGAGCTGTTTGCGTGTGGACTGAACTGCCAGAGAAAGTGATAGATGAGGGTACAGTTACAGCATTTAAAATACATTTGGACAAATTCGTGAAGAGGAATGGTTTGGAGGGACATGGGCCAAGCGCAGGCAGGTGGGACTGGTTTAGTTTGGGAACGTGGTCGCTGTGGACTCGTTGGACCGAAGGGTCTGTTTCCACGCTGTGTGTCTCTATGACTGGCAATGGAATAGGAATTCCACTGGGTACACAGGAGCTGAGCAGCGACATTGTGATGGAGAGGTAGGGCAATGCAGAACCCTGCGAGATACGAGGGACAGAACATCAGCACTCGAGAGCTTGCAAGGGGGAACAGCACTGGAGCTGGGTCATAAAACATCAAGAAACACAGGAACAGGGAAGAGGAGGGTGGAGATGAGCCAAGTAGCCCTAGGAATGAGGTTGGGTGGGGGTCACCTGTAACTACAGTTACAGGGCTAGCATTTGGATGCCTGTAAGTACAGTTCCAACATTGGGATTCAGCAGACTGTAGATACTGCTTCAATGTTGGTATAATGTACCTGTTAATACAGGTTGGGACTCAGGTGCCTGTAAGTACATTTACAGAGCTGGATCTCAGATACCAGTGAGCACAGCTACACAGCTGGGTCATGGTCGCCCTCAGTACAGTAATAAGACTGGATGCTACGTGCCAGTAAATATAGGGCTGGGATTTGGGTGCTTATACGTACCACTGCAACCCTTTCTTCACTTTCAGTGAACATTTATATCTATCAAAACAGCAGTTAAGAAGCTAGATAAGAGAAATGGCAGTCTTCATTTTGTATGAACCATTTGATAAGGTGAGGCTGGTATTTTGCAGCATATGTTAATGATTTTAATTTATGGGTCCTGCTTTCCTTTTTCAGAACAGGAATAATTTCACAGGCCATTCACATTGTGTTCTGAGGTACAGTATCAGTCGTCCAATCAATACGACAGATTCCAACTGATCCAGACAGATATGGGTTTGGATCAATCGTTACAAGTGGGCATGGTTAAATTGGTTCAACTCTTATTTCTGAGCCAGAAAATCATGGGTTCAAATCTCAGGACATCCACTCAAGCCCAAAGATCGAAGCTAACCATCTAGTGCAGTACTGACAGAATGCAGCACCGTTCGAAATGTTTCTCTCAGATGAAACATTAAATTGAAGCATCATCAGCTCTCTCAGACGGACGTAAAATATTTCATGGTTTCATTTCTAAGAAGAGCAGGAAGTTATTTCCAGCTTCCTGACAAGTAACTTCTAGCCCAAGTACAGATCATCTGGCTATTATCAGATTGTTATCTGTGGTTATTCACTGTGTGTAAATTAGCTGCTGCATTTCCTACTTACAACAGTGTATACACTTTTAAAGTACTGCATTGACTGTAAAGTGTTTTATGGCATTCTTTGATAATGAAAGGTGCCACATAAATGCAACTCTCTCCTCATTGCCCACTTCAGGCAATAGTAACCATATCTAGTCGAATGTGGCATGGGTAAAGAATCCAAATTCTTCAAACTGATACCCAGATGTGCTTGCATCAAATTATTTTTATATTTCTGCTCTCGCTTCCAGTCGATGATAGTCAAGGGGACTGCACTGGCCTTTAATTTCACACGAAAAGTCAATATCAAAAAAGCCGCGAAAACAACAAACGCTGGGGATCACAGCAGGTCAAGCAGCATCCATGGAGAGAGAACAAGCTAACGTGACTCTATATCAGAGCTGAAGTGAAATGTGGAGGGGGCAGCATTTATGCTACAATGGTGGGGTGGGGATTGTGGGGAAGAAAGGGTATTGATGGTTCAGATTAACTGACATCTTTGAACTTGCTATGGCACGGTGGCTCAGTGGTTAGCACTGCTGCTTCATGGCGCCAGGGGCCTGGGTTTGATTCCACCCTCAGGTGACTATCTGTGTACGCTCTCTTCCCTTCCCCCCACTCCAATGGGCCTGTCTGACAGTTAGACCCACCATTATTCTGACTTTCTGTCACTTAATCTGAACTATCAACATCCTTTATCTCCACATACTCCCCAAAGCCCATACTGTCCCCTCTGCACTTCGTTCTGCCGAAGAGTCATCTAGACTCGAAACATTGGCTCGCTCTCTCTCAATGGATGCTGCCAGACCCACTGTGATCTCCAGCAAATTTTTTGTTTTCAATAAAGAATCCAGCATCTGCAGTAATTTGTTCCTGCAACAAGGCCCTGGCTAGTTACCCCAGTTTAGATGTGGCGTTAATTCTTTTGCGTTCACCGAGTATAAGCAGACGATGGGTTAACAGAAGGGATAAAGGACTCTTCATACAACGAACCCAAAATCAGGAGACCTCAATTTGCAATGGTGAGATTTTCGTGTCATGTCCTCTCATGGTGAACGTGGAGTAAATTGGTTCATCATGAAATAGGCTAAAGGATTCATTGTACATGTTACATCACCATATAGTCAGGAGTCACACAACACCAGGTTATAGTCCAACAGGTTTATTTGAGCCTGCTTCACCTGAAAAAGCTGCACCGCTCCAAAAGCTTGTGATTTCAAATAAACCTGTTGGAATATAACCTGGTGTCCTCTGAACTTGTCCACCCCAGACCAACACCGGCGCCTCCACATTGCCACAAAGGAAATCTATCGCTGTTGAGGGTTACCTGGCTGAGAGTTTTCAGGGATATTGCAATGGAAATTGAGAGGACAAAGTATGAACAAAAAACCACAGTTTACTCACAGGTTTTTGATGTCAACAATACCGCGGAATGCTTTTCGGGGAAGAGCTTGAATCCGGTTCTCACTGAAGTCACTGCAATAAGAAAGATTGGATTTACAAGTGGGCAATTTGAATCAGTCGGTAACAAGACAGACAGTGTCTGCTAAATCAAAGACACCCTTCACACCTATGAGTGGTTTAAAATAGGGAATGATTATTTCAAAACAAATGGATATGGCCGGAAAAGCTCAGCAGGTCCAGCAGCATGTGTGGAAAGAAATCAGAGTTAACGCTTTTGGGTCCAGTGACCCTTCCTTAGGACGGATGGTAGCTGGGAAAAGGTTGGTTTTTATGTAGAAGTTGTGTGTGTTTGTGTGTGTGTGTGTCTCTGTATGTCTGTATCTGTGTGTACCTCTGTGTGTGTGTGTGTGTGTGTGTGTGTGTATATGTGGGCACGTGTGTGCCTCTGTATGTGTGTGTGTGTCTGTGTGCATGTATGTGTCTACGTGTGCGTGTGTGCCTCTCTGTGTGTGTGTAGCTATGTGTGTGTGTGTGTGTGTGTGTGCGCGCCTCTGTGTGTGTGTGTGTGTGTGTGTGTGTGTGTGTGTGTGTGTGTGCGCGTATGTGGAGATAGAGGCCAAAGAGAGAGATAAGAAAAGTTGAACAGACACAGGAGTCGGTAACGGTCAGCCTGGGAGAAAGGCTGGCAGCTAATGGGGACATTTAGGGCTAATAATGGATTGTGTTTAATACCAGACCATGGGATAACAAGTAAAAACCAAAAGAACTGTAGATGCTGTAAATCAGGAACAAAAACTAAGTTGCTGGAAAAGCTTAGCAGGTCTGGCAGCATCTATGAAGGAAAAAACAAAGTTAACGCCCTTAAGGTCACCGGAACCAAAACATTAACTCTGGGATTATGAGGCCTGGTAGGTGGGCTTTGGGTTAAGGATGTGGGAGAAGGTGCCTCAAACCCTAAAATTATCGCGTTCAATATTGAGTCCAGAAGCTGTAGAGTTCCCAAGCGGAAAATGAGATGCTGTTCGTCCAGTTTGTACTGAGCTTCACTAGAACACTGCAGCAAACCTGAGACAGAGACGTTGGCCAGAGAACAGGGTGGTGTGTTAACGTGGCTGGAAGCTCAGGGTCTTTTTTGCCGGCTGAACGTAGATGTTCTGTGAAGTGGTCCCCAAGTCTATGCTTAGTTTCCCCAGTGTAGAGGAGACCACATTGTGAGCAGCGAATGCAGTAGACTAGACTCTGGGAAGAGCAAGTTAACTGTTGCTTCACCTGGAAGGTATGTTTGGGCCCTTGGATACTGGGGAGGGAGAAGGTAAATGGGCAGGTGTTGCACCTTCGCTGGTTACAGGGGAAGCTGCTGTAGGGCTGTGGGGGTTGTTGGGGGTGAAGGAAGGGTGGACCAGGGTGTCCCGGAGGGAATGGTCCCTGCAGAAGGCAGACAAGGAAGGAGAGGGGAATATGTGTCTGGTGCTGGGAGGTAGTGGAAATGGCAGCTAATGATCTTCTAGATGTGGACGTTGGTGGGACGGTAGGTAAGGATGATGTGGGAGGGAAGAGAAGGGGTGAGGGCGGAAGTATGAGAGATGGGTCAGACCCAGTTGTCCACAACGCTGCTGGGGAATCCTCGGTTGAGGAAGAGGTGGACATTTCAGCGACCCCCTTGTCAAAGTTGGCATCATCAGAACAGATGCAATGGAGACAGAGGAATTGGGAGATTGGAATAGATTCTTTACAGGAAAGAGGATGTAACAATGCGTAATAAAGGTTATTGTGGGAGTCGGTGGATTGTAGTGGATATTGGTGGCCGGCCTATCCCTGGAAATGGAAACAGAGATGTCGAGGAAAGGAAGGAAGGAGCCAGTCATGGACCAGGTGAAGGTGAGAACAGGGTGAACACTGGAAGTGAAATCGATGAACTTTTCCAATTCCCAACGAGAGAGGGAAGCAGCACCGATGATATCATTGATGTACCGCTGAAAGATTTATGGGTGGGGGCCGGAACAGGACTGGAACAAAGAGCGTTCCACATACCCCACAAAGGGGCAGGCATAACTGGGGCCCACGTGGAGCCCCCGCCACTGACCTGAAGAAAGTAGGAGGAGTTAGAACAGAAGTTGTTCAGGGTGAGGATGGGCTGGGCAAGGGGAAGGAGGGTGGTGGTGGGTTCATGTCTTTGCTCCCCGAAGAAGCAGAGAACCCTATGACCATCCTGATGGGGGTGGACCTGTAAAGGGATTACATGTCTACAGCATTTTACGCAAAGTCAGAACATTCCCATTTACACACACAACTCAGGAATTAATCTAGTTCAAATATATCAGCAAAAGGGCTCTATTATATGAAAAAAGCGAGGAATATCTATGCATTTCAGCAAATTAAAAATAAATGATTTTCACATTCCAAACTTTTAAATTAAATTTGGTAACATTCTTCCATGTAAAGTAACAAGCTAATCAATGGTGACAATGAGGCATACACACTATCTATCAAGCTGTACAGTGATGGAAGCCACGAAAGGAGAGAAAAGGGAGACTAAGACAGAAACACCGACAAATTGCATTTATAAAGTGTGCTTCACAAGGCAGAGAGAGGGAGACAAAGACGGAGATAAGCAGAAAGGGGGAGACAAATACAGCAGAAACAGATGCAAGCAAGCTGAAGAGTAAGGGAGAGACAGCCAAAGGTGTGGAGATGTTGTTAACTCCACATAATTTAGTAACTCCATCAACAGAAAGTACAAGACAGAGAAGGAGGCAGAGAGAGTGAGATAACAGGAAAAAAGAAACACTAACCTGACAGAGAGTGAGAAAGCAAAGCAAGTGATTGTAATGAGAGAGATAGATAAGGAGACAAAACAAGTTGGAACAGAAAGTGACCAAAACAGTAGGAGGGAAAGAGAGATGGACAGATGGGTCATAGGAAATGAGGCAATGAACAAGAAGTGAAAATTAAACAGAGCAAGGCAGTTAGAAAGAGGCTGAGAGAATGCAATGCAGAAATGGGCAGAAGACAGGCAGACAGGTAAAGGGGAAGGCACAAAATAATTTAACTGCATGTTTGCAGACACAGCAAATATATGTTTCTGATCCTTCCAATCCTGAGCCTATTTGTATAAATGACTTAATTTAAAGTGATGGGTCTCATCTTTCTTCCAATGGTCATTGTTGCCCATCAACTGCTTTGTCCGTGTGCGAGACAGAGACAGAACAAGAAAGAGAGAAAGACGGAGAGAGGAAGAGAATAGAATTGCTTTGTGTGTGTGAGAGGGGTGTAGAGATGGAAAGAGAGAGAAAGAAAGAGAGAATAGAACTGTTCTGTGTTTGAGGGATAGAGAGAAAGAAAGCGAGAGAGAAACAGCAAGACTGAAAGAGAGAAAGAGAATTGTGTGTGTGTGTGTGAGAGAGAGAGAGACAGAAAAACACAGACAACAAAACAGAAAGAAAGCGAATAGAGCTATTTTGTGTGTGAGAGGGAGACAGAGAGAGAAAGGCAGAGAGAAAGAGAATAGAACTATTCTGTGTGTGTGTGTGAGAGAGAGAGACAGAGAGACTGAAAGACAGAGAGAGGAAGAACGAGAGAGAGAAGAGCTATTTTGTGTGTGTGAGGGATAGATTGTGGCATTAGCAGAAAGTTCACCACTTGCATTAAAGTTGCACAGTTACCAGAGCTCCTACTTCTACTTTACAAACTTTTGACCTCAGCTCTTTAACAGCTCCAGCTGCAGCAGCCCTCCAACAGGGAAATGCTAAATCTTTGATATGACAGGCGCCTGGTGTGAACTCAACAAAAAAAATTCCAAAACAAAAATCATGACCATATATTTAGAACATCCCAGCTTAAGACAGCTAATGTCTGATGTTGGGGCAGTGTTAACATCCACAAGGTCACAGGTTCAAACCCCACTGACAGCTCCAAATGGGTAGCCTCTCAACTTAATCTCTCTCCATCACATTTCAAGATGAATTTTGACTCGGTCTCTCTGGCAAAGAAGGGTGTGAAGGAAAAATGTGTCAGCCTTGTTTCAAACGCAATATGAATAAAAATAATCTGACATGTAAACCAATTGCTCAGATGCCAAAATAACCAATTATCATCTGAAAATATTTGGGGTTGGCCGGGTTGGGGGGTTGGGGGGGGTTTAACATTTGTCTGTCTGTTGATCTGCACCTCTTGACAAAGGCAGTAAGATAGGGTGGGATTGTAGCCAAGGTCTACGGTGAGTCTTTGAACAGGCCTGAAACTGTTACTGAGGCCAAGGGTGCCCCAACGGATAGTTGTGAAGGGATAGGTGTAGCTCCTCTGAAAGTAGGTCAGAAAGTTGGATCGCTTGCTTGGAACACATGGTGCCCCCCACACTGTCAGTCCATCTACTGCTGATGTTTTCATCCATCCTTTTGTCACTTCCAGAACTGACTCGTCCACTGGCTCCCTGGATGGCCACCCAATCTTCACAGCCCGTGAGCTCGGTTTCTCCAACGACTTCCTGGTGTTTTCTGCCCCATTCTATCTTCCAAGTGCGGTATATTGTTTCTGTCTGACAGCACGTAAACCCCCAACAAATTCAATTTAGAATTCTGGTCGTTCAGTTTAATCTACTTTGTCACTTTGTCCCATCCTATCTCTGTGGCCACCTTCAACCCAAAAGTTTTGCCACCAAATGGCTTATTGTTTCTCCACTTCTGGCCTCCTCTCAAACCTGGGAAGGTTTTCTATGTTAAAGTTATGAATAACCAATTTGTTATTGAATTGAAATGAATTAGCTTTATTGTCACACGTACTCAAATTAGTCCAGTGAACAGTTTGTAAGTCGCCACTTACGGCACCATCTTATGTACAAAGGTGCTGAGGTACAATCTTCAGGTACAGAAGAGAGAAATGAAGAAAGAAAAGTTACATCACAGCTATACAAAGAATAACCACAGGTCAGAAAAACAAGAAGCAAAGTTAAAAAGACAAACATTTCAGCCTCTCTCCAAAGGCACTCTGAAGCAGACCAGTACAGAGGGCCTCTATGTGGTTTGACTGCTGGCTGCCACCCCTCCCCACACCAGGCTGCTGCCACCCCTCCCCACACCAGGCTGCTGCCACCCCTCTCCATACCAGGCCACTGCCACCCCTCTCCACACCAGGCCGCCGCCACCCCTCTCCATACCAGGCCACTGCCACCCCTCTCCACAGCAGGCCGCCGCCACCCCTCTCCACACGAAGCCGCTGTGAACCCCTCTCCACACCAGGCCGGTGCCACCCCTCTCCTCACCAGGCTGCTTCCACCCCTCTCCATGCCAGGCCGCTGCCACCTCTCTCCACACCAGGCCCCCGTCCACCCCTCTCCACACCAGGCTGCTGTCCCCCCTCTCCACACTAGACTGCTGTCACCCCTCTCCACAACAGCTCGTTGTCACTCCTCTCCATACCAGGCCGCTGTCACCCCTCTCCATACCAGGCCGCTGTCACCCCTCTCCACACCAGACCGCTGCCACCCCGCTCCTCACCAGGCTGCTGCCACCCCTCTCCATGCCAGGCCGCTGCCACCTCTCTCCACACCAGGCTGCTATCACCCCTCTCCACACCAGCTCGTTGTCACTCCTCTCCATACCAGGCCGCTGTCACCCCTCTCCACACCAGGCCGCTGTCACCCCTCTCCACACCAGACCGCTACCACCCCTCTCCACACCAGGCCACTGTCACCCTTCTTGACACTGGGCCACTGCCACCTCCAAAGGGGCCATCACAGTTAGTTCTGATTTTGTGCTCATGTAACGTCCATTGGCCAGAAACTGAGTGGAGGAAGTGAATGATTCTTCTCTTCCTTTCTCTGGTTTCAGTAAATTTGCTGCTGCCCGGAACATTTTTGGCTAAGTCAGCACAGATCCAGAGTCTAGCCTTGGAACTTCAATCCGTATGGAATTAGCGCTATGCCAGCAGGTGCCTTCCTCTCTCATGGTGTAAGGAATTTCAGTAAAGCGTTGAATAGTGATCCCTGCAGTCTGCTGTCCCCATTTGTTTGTCATTACCTTTACATCTCCTCACGTGTCTTTGTCCAAGGGTCATGTGTCACCAAAGAGTATAGAATTTTCTGCAAATATTTTCATGTCTCACTCGATTTTGCCATTCAGTTCCTCAAGGTTGATGGATGCAAGATGCATTTAGACACATGATGCAATCATCTTCGGAGCTAGTAGGTCCACTGTTCCTGAGACAATGCGATGTTGTGTATAGAATGCAACAGGATAGGGTTGAGTAATGCAAGTTTTAGTGACACTGGTATCCTGGAGGTTGCTGAACAATCAAAGAGACATTTCGCAGAATTTATCTTCATGCTAGCTTAACCTGAAGTTATCCACCTTCCTGAGGGGATTAAAGAATTAAATATTATTTAACAAAGTTAAATACGACTTGTCGGTTGCAATAGGCTTACAAGTCAGCCAGAACGTCTCTGCCTCGGTGGTGCTGCCCCTTCAGCCTAAATGTTGTCAGAATAGTGGAAGGCTGGATATGATAGTCGGATGTATGAAGCAACTTGAGTCTAATCTGTATAGGACAGGAGACATGGTAAATGGGCTAAACAGCCTTTTCAGTAACCCAGCGATAATGTAAATGCCACTGAGATAGAAGTGTACAATGGGGAATGTAGCACAATGGTTTGGTGACTGAATTAGTAATCCAGAGCTCAGGACAATATTCCAGTGACACAGACATAAAGTCACACAGCTGTACACCAAGCAAACAGACCGTTCGGTCCAACTTGTCCATGCCGACCAGATATCCTAAACTAATCTAGACCCATTTGCCAGCATTTGGCCCAAATGCCTGTAAACCCTTCCTATTCACATACCCATCTGGATACCTTTTTAAATGTTGTAATTGTACCAGCCTCCACCACTTCCTCTGCATTCCATACATGCGCCGCCATCTACGTGAAACAAAAAATTGTCCCTTAGGTCCCTTTTAAATCTTTCCCCTCTCACCTTAAACCTATGCCATCTAGTTTTAGACTCCCCTACCCTGGGAAAAAGAACATGGCTATTCACCCTATCATTGCCCCTCATGATTTTATAAACCTCCATCGGGACACCCCTTAGATTCATGAGTTCAAATCTCATCTTGGCAGCTAGTGAGTATAAATTCAATTTATTAAAACAAATTGAAATTAAAAGTTAAAATTGTATCAGAGATAATAGGAATTGCAGATGTTGGAGAATCCGAGATAACAAGGTGTGGGGCTGGATGAACACAGCAGGCCAAGCAGCATCAAAGGAGCAGGAAAGCTTGACGTTTCAGGCCTATGATGAAGGATCTAGGCCCGAAACGTCAAGCTTTTCTGCTCCTATGATGCTGCTTGGCTTGCCGTGTTCATCCAGCTCTACACCTTGTTATCTCTGAAATAAAAAGTTAGTTCTGATAATGGTGATCATAGAACTTCTGGGCTGTTGTTAAAAATGTATTCAGTTTATTTACGGAAGGAAAGCTATTGTCCTCAGCTGTGGTTTCAGGGCCTGATCAAAGCAGTTAACTTGTACCTTCTCCGGCAATGACTAGCTTAGCAAAACACTCTCGTGTAAATCCACTGTAAATATGTCATCTGTGGTCCCCCGCTGACCTCGAACAAAGATGCAGACAAAGATCAACTGATGTTGGACGTATGGTCTCGTCTTTCCCAACATCCATTCGAATGTGGTTGCAAACGTGAAATCACATATTGCCCTTGCTGTGAATCTTTTCAGTTTTACAGAAAATAAAATGTACAAATAGGATACGCGCATGGGATTAATGCAGGAAGCTCAGTCAGCCAAATTTACTGAACAGTAACAATCCGAGGCAGCCAACATCATCAAAGACCCCTCCCACCCCGAACAGAATCTCTTCCAACCTTTTCCGTCAGGCAGAAGATAGAAAAGCTTAAACACAAGTCCCGTCAGATTTAAGAACAGCTTCTTCCCTGCCGTTATCAGACTTCCGAATGGATGTCTCAAACTTCAAATCTAATGTTGATCTTGCTTTTGTGTTCCTCCTGTACAGCAGTAACATTGTATCTCTCGCTCTGTTTTATCACCACACGAACTTCGCATGGTATATATGCAAAACAAAACTTTTCACTGTACCTAGGTACATGTAGCAATAATAAATCAAATCACTTCACCCCTTCCCTTTAATGAATGGAGGGAGCTCTGCACTTCTGAGAGGAGATTCTACTCAGGGCTCCTCATGAAATACACAGCCGTACTTCCACTCTGACATTTTGGATATGGTGTTGAACAGTCAGAGAAAGGCTGAACATTGCCCCTTTTTCACAGCAATATTCTGGCACTTAAAGTTCCAGAATCGCAGACAGCCACTTGGACAGTTGCAGTCACACTGTGAGTACATGATCATCAGAGAATCCCTACAGTGTGGAAACAGGCCCTTCGGCCCAACAAGTCCGCACTGACCCTTGGAGGATCACACCCAGACCCATCCCCCTATAATCCACCCAATCTACACATTCCTGAACACCACGGGGGCAATTTAGCATGGCCAATCCACCCTAGCCTGCACACCTTTGGACTGTGGGAGGAAACCGGAGCACCCGGAGGAAACGCACGCAGACACGGGGAGAATTTGCAAACTCCACACAGACAGTCGCCCCGAGGGTGGAATCGAACCCGGGTCCCTGGAGCTGTGAGGCAGCAGTGTCAACCACTGACCATGGCTCCATGTGAGGCGAGGATACCAGGTAAGTAAGGTGCCAGCTGAGTAGATTGCCAACTAGGTAGACAGTAAGGTGTCAGGGCTAGACTGCCAGCTGCTTAGGATGTTAAGTGGGTAGCAGGTAGTTTGCCAACGGTAGAATTCCCAGTTGATGGCAGGCAAAGTGGACTGGGGGAGAAATATGGCCCCAGATGGATAGAATACCTGGGTGCAACGTGGCAAGGAGGCCAGTTAAGGGATGCAAGGTTTAGGGTAGGTTGGAGGGGACAGAGAAAGGTTTGGTGGGGCTGGGAAGATGGGAGAATTCAGGTCTGAAGGGGACAATGAGAGGTGAATGTCAGGGCCAGCGGTGAGAAGGGAGAGGAAGCTCTGTGGTTAGTCTTTTTTTACTTCACTCGTAGGACATGGACGCTGCTGGCTGGCCAGCATTTATTGCCCGGCTCTAGCTGCCCATGAACTGAGTGGCTTGCTGGGCCATTGTAGAGGGCAGTTGAGAGTCAACTATTTTGCTGTGGGTCTGGAGGAGTCACACGTAGGCCAGACCAGGTGAAGATGGCAGATTTCCTCCCCTGAAGCAAACAACTTCTTCTGGACAATCAGCAAAGGTTTCACAGTCATCTGTTGATTCATCACTCCAAACTTGTTTGGGAAATTGGATTCAAATTCCACCATCTGCCATGGCAAGATTTGAATACAAGGCCCCTAGAACATTAGCTGACATTCTGGCTTAGAAGTTTAGCAATAGTGCCATTAAGCCATCACCTCTGCTATCTTAGCTAATTGTTTTATCTTTTCCTGCGTAACTATCTACCTAATTTTACAGAACCCTCAAAAATCTCCAATTTAAGTGGAGATACACAGAGGGTACCAGGTCTAGGGAAACTGCCCTGTGGTATCTTCAATTTCCCTGGCTAGACCCCACGCACAGCTCCCATCTACTCTTGACTAATGACAGTCTGGTCATTGAAAAATCCGGGTCAATACTTTGACAAACATTTTCAGATAATGGAGAGAGATAAAAGGTACTGCAGATGCTGGAGAATCCGAGATAATAAGCATGGGGCTGGATGAACACAGCAGGTCAAGCAGCATCATAGGAGCAGGAAAACTTGACGTTTCGGGCGAAGGGTTTAGGCCCGAAACGTCAAGTTTTCCTGCT
>JAHRHZ010000094.1:3794602-3851866 GCA_024137785.1 Ginglymostoma cirratum | reverse complement strand
TTTAAAACTGTGCCCCCTCGTCTTGAAATCCCCAGCCCTGGAAAAAAAGACAACTATCATTAACTCTATCTATACCCCTCAAAATTTTATAAACTTATATGTGGTCATCTCTCAACCTCCTATGCCCCAGTGAAAAAAGTCCCAGCCTATCCAGCTTTTCTCTATAACTCAAACCTTTTACACCCGACAACATCCTGGCAAACCAAATTGCTGTTACTTGCACAGGAACCAGCAAACGTCAACAGTTTTGACAATATCCAGGCCATTGCTTAGTTTCTCATTGAAACCTTTCTTCACCTTAAATGAAACAAAGAACTGCAGATGTTGGCAATCCGAAGCAGAAATTGCTGGCGAAACTCAGCACATCTGGCTGCCTCTGAGGGAAGAAAGCAGAGTTAACGTTCAGAGTCTGGTGGCTCTTCATCAGAGCACTTTTACTTGCTGCTGTGGTACATTCAGGAGCTATACTCCTGGCGAGCTATTTTGGGAATGCATACTTTGCAACCTGCCTGTGTGTACTGGTTTGTATGGATGGGAGTGGGTGCGGCATGGAGTGATCCAATTAAGCACAAGATGGTGGTAGTGAGTCAGGAAACTGAATACATTTTCACCATCATACCTCATCTTGATGAGCTACAGTTGTGATGAGCAGATGCCAAAGAGCAGCTTGCTGTTTGGGGTTCGATCTTTTGGGTGGGGAAGGGTTGCATGGCAGTGTGGGTGTGACCATCCTGGCTCTGTGTGAAGCCAAGACCAAGAGTTGGAATTTAAATACGGAGTGGGCAGGTAAAATTGGATGTCAAGCTAGAGAAGGAACAAATAAGAACAGTGGTCAAACTTTTGGTTGAAGAGATGGGCTTGGAGAGGATATAATGGAGTGGAAGGCAGAGGCGTTGAGGGAAGAAGTTCAAGAGTGAGGCTGACAGGATGACGACCAACAGTAGGGTGGACAGAGATGAACAAAAGGCCAGAAGTGGAGGAACAAAAAGTTATTTGATGGCAAAGCTTTTGGGTTGAAGGTGGCTACAGAGTTAGGATGGGATAAGGCAGCTTAAACTGAATGACCAGAATTTTAAATTGAATGTGTTGTGGGATCAGGCGCTGTCGGACTGAAATAATGTGCAGCGTTTGGAGGTTGGTATGGGACAAAAAACACCAGGAAGTGTTTGGGGAGGCTGAGTTCGCAGACTGCGAGGGATGAGAGGCCAACTAGAGAGCTCGTGGAAGAGTCAATTCTGGAGGTGACAAAAGCATGGGTGAAGACATCAGCGTTGGATGGACTGAGATAGAGCACAAGCAGCGACTGATAGAGCCGCGAAAGGAAGCCGCATGTGTAGCACGGGCATTAATATGCAGCCCACATCCTGGTTCTGGGCAGGTTTCCCAATGTAGGGCTCCCACAGGAATTGGCAGGCTGATAATTGTTCCAACGAGGTGCTCCAAAAAGGGCCATTGTCCCACGACAACAGAATTTTCCTGGTGCTCGATGAGCATCACTGGTGTATCTGGAGCATGGAAATGATATGGAGGTTGCTTCTTGGAGTCTGCAATCAAATCCCCAACAAGGGAGTCCCCAAAGACACACCCCAAAGAATTCCCCCTCCACACTAATGTCTTTAACAGCTCCTTAACAGTTTTCTGTTACAAATGCAATCACAGTTTTGGGAAAGATCTGTAGCTCGGGTTGTGGGTGAGGTTGTTGACTTGCTCACCGAGCTGGCTTGTTCTCGTTCAGATGTGTTGTCACCATGGCTAGGTAATGTCATCAGCGGAGCCTCCGATGAAGCGATGTTATTCTACTCCACTCGGAATTTATACTGTCTGGTCTGTTCTGGTGAGTAATGTCATTTCCGGTTTTGATCTGTATGGGTTTGTATGTGGTGTCCAGTTCTTTATGTTTGTTGATTGAAGTATGGATGGAGAACTATGCCTCTAGGGATTCCCATGTGTGTCTATGTTTGGCTTGGGCAACTATAGCTACTTTGTCCCGGTTAAATTGATAGCCTTCATTGTCTGAATGTACCAATATTAGGGAGAGTTCGTCGTGCCATTTTGCTGCAAGCTGATGTTCATGTATTCTGATGGCTAGTTTCCTCCCTGTCTGTCCAATGTAATGTTTGTGGCAGCCGCTGCATGGTAGTTTGTAAACCACTTTGGTTCTGCACGTTGTGGGAATGGGGTCTTTAATCCTTGTGAGTGTTTGTCATACAGTGGCTGTGAACTTGTGGGTCATCATGATTCCTAGTGGTCTTAGGAGTCTTGTTCTTAGGAGCATGGTGACGAAACATCTGAACAAGAAGAAGCCAGTTTGGCGAGCAAGTCAACAACCTCGAATGGAATTACAGCTAATCTAGAGGATTCTGGTTTGAGGTGCCCTCAGCAGTGCCCACTTCTTTCAGCGGAGCTGCCAAACTCTTGCATCACTGGATTGGACCGTGAAAATGGATGTGCTCTGTTAATTGGCTAACTCCCATCAGACCCTCAAGTATTTTCAACATTGAAGATTTCAGCCTGAATCTGAAAACTGTTGTAGGATTGGAGGAGGCTACAGATTTTTTTTTAAAATTCATTCATCGGATGTGGGCATTGCTGACTAGGCCAGCATAGCTCGAGGTGAACAAAATGATTAGAGGTATAGATACAGTAGACAGCCAGGGACTTTTTCCTAGGGTGGAGGTAGCTATTACGAGGGGGCATAGTTTTAAAGTGAGTGGAGGTAGATGTAGTGGAGACATCAGAGGTAGGTTCTTTACTCCGAGAGTGGTCGGGGCGTGGAATGCATTGCCGGTGAGGGTAGCGGAGTTGGCCTCATTAGGGGCATTTAAGCAGCTATTAGATAGACATATGGATGATAGTATAAGGTAGGGGTGGAGGTTAGATAGACCTTAGGATTAGGGTAAAAGTTCGACACAACATCGTGGGCCGTAGGGCCTGTACTGTGCTGTACAGTTCTATGTTCTATTTATTGCCGATCCCTAATGGGCCAGAGGGCAGTTAAGAGTCAACCACATTGCTGTGGGTCTGGAGTTACATAGAGGTGGCACGGTGGCTCAGTGGTTAGCACAGCAGCCTCACAGCACCAGGGTCCTGGGTTCAATTCCAGCCCCAGGTGACTGTCTGTGTGGAGTTTGCACATTCTCCCCATGTCTGTAGTTGTTTCCTCCCACAGTCCAAAGATGTGTAGGCTAGGTGGATTGGCTGTGATAAATTACCCATAGTGTTCAGGGGTGTGTGGGTTATAGGGGGATGGGTCTGGGTGAGATGTTCCAAGGGTGGGTGTGGACTTGTTAGGCCAAAGGGCCTGTTTCCACACTGTAGGGATTCTAATAGGCCAGACCAGGTGCCAACAACAGTTACCTTCCCAAAAGGACAGATGGGTTTTTCTTAACAATCGATTCTTGGTCATCATTGGACTCTTACTTCCAAATTTTTAATGAATTGAAATTTCACCATCTGCTGTGGTGAAATTTGAACCCAGGTGCCCAGAACATTACCAAGGTCACTGGAGTAAGAATGCAGTGATAACATCAATAGGCCAGCACCTCCCTTGACCAGTCTGGAGATTTGAATACGATGAAGAGAATTTTAAACCTAAGTCAGTGAAAATGGAGGTGAAGGATGAATGATACAAGAGAGGATATGGGTAACAGCACTCACAGCACACAGAGGTGATGATGGTGGGGGCAAGAGGGGTAGTACTGGGCACTGAGTCAGTTGCTACAACACAAGCTCATGAAATGCCACTTGCTGAGGTACTAGAGGTGTCAAAAAATCCATGGAGGTCTGCTCCAAACAGAGTCCAGGATGTCAGGAGAAGAAAAATGAAAACATGCAAAAGCAAAACAAGGAATTTCACTGATATACATAATCCACCTTTCCCACAGTGAGCCCGTGCTGAGGCTGGAGGATTAGCGTGATCTCTCAAACGGGAATTGCAAGAGAGAATTGTGGGCTGGTCAGAATGGACTTGTCAAACTTCTATACAGCAGGACTGCAGTTGTTATAAAACACCACAGAGCCTTCTGTCTCAGAGTTCAGAATCATGACATTTCACCTCGTGACCCCGTTTGGGGTCTGAACCCCACATGAAGAAGCACTGATCTACAGTGAACAACTTACATCCAAACTTTCAAGCAAATGACATCTGAGATATGTTTTTGGAAATGTGGCAATTTCTTTCCAAGAATCTTATCGATATCCATTTGAGTTGAAAGGAAGTACCAGCCAAAATAAATTCACAAATGGCTTTGATTCCAATATATTGTACCCTACTCTCTCACAAGCTTCAATCAGAGCAGAAACCGGCCTCAGCAGTGTTATTCTGCACCAGATAGAAAGTGCAGGCTGTGTTTGGTATAATTAAATATTCTTTAAATATCTACATAGCTCTTAAAACTTGTGTCATCAGTGATATTTTGGCCCGCCTTCCAGAAATTTGGTTTGGGAAAGAGCAAGAATGATTGCAAAATTTTAAGTGTGCTATAACTTACAGAAGAATTAGATCTTTGACCCGCCTAATAAACACTTTCCAAATAAGTTGCCCTTTTAAAATCCTCCAGATGAAATGGCACCGGACTCACATTTCCACCACTCTCCTTAATTGTTCGACTCCACAGGACTGTCGTCATGGTAACTCTGATGGCTAACCTGAACCGTTCCCATAATCATGCTGTCTTTCTCTGAAGGTTGACAAGATATTTTATAGATTGGGAATTAATTAAGTGGTGCAACACAGCTTCCAAAACTCAACATCTGGATAATTCCCCAATGAGCTCCGCAGATGCAAGATTTCACTGGCTCATTTGATTCCAAAAGTTAGTGTCATTTTGCTTCAGTGAATAGGTAACTACTGTCATTTATAAACTCAGTTATAAACTGTTCATTATGACCTGATTTACTTATTGATATCACTCTACAACCCTTAATCTTTCAGTGTGAATCTTGGAATACATAATCAATAGGCAGCGCGTATACGGTCATCATCCACAATGACAACTGTTAGATCACAAACAGAGGTTGAATGTGTAAAGCCCATGTCAAACAGTAATTGTTATCACATAAATTTAACATAACAGGAATGCATTTTGCTCTGATGCTTTATTCTGTGCTATCAATATTTGAAGGGATTTCTATCATGCATCTCCATCCTCTTCATAATCACTCCGGGATTTGCTTCTCTCAATAAACATCGAAGTAAAAACTGAACAAATGTTCAGATATCTGCAGCGACTTTGCAAAGCGGGTGACATGACAATGGGCTGTTTTCTCTTTCCCCAAGCAAAGCACCGTGCCCCCAATCCTACCTCCCAATAGGCCTAGTGGTATCATGGCTGGACTGTTAATCCAGACACCCAGTCAATGTTCTGGGGACCCAGGTTCAAATCCCACTGCGACAGATGGTGGAATTTGAATTCAATAAATATCTGGAAAAAGGAATCTGATGATGACCGTGAATCCATTGTCGATTGTCAGGAAAAACCCACCTGGTTCACTAATGCCCTTTAGGGAAGGAAACTGCCATCCTCACCTGGTCTGGCCTACATGTGACTCCAGACCCACAGCAATGTGGTTGACTCTCAACTGCCCTCTGGACAATTAGGGATTGGCAATAAATGCTGCCTGGCCAGTGACACCCTCATCCCATTCATGAATAAAGAAGAAGAACATTCATCCAGCTCACTGGGAGGATGGCAACACTTTCCAGGAATGCTGTGCCTTTTCCAACACGCCCATCCTGAATGCTAACAGCCCGATAATGATCCACTGTCCCCCTTCCTTCAGAAGATGCAATGCTGGATGGAATTCCACGCACAGGAACCTTGTCAACCCTATCAGATTGGCTTTCTTGAGGTGGTCAAAATAGTGAAGAAGGTGTTTGGTACAGAGATAATAGGTACTGCAGATGCTGGAGAATCCGAGATAACAAGGTGTGGAGCTGGATGAACACAGCAGGCCAAGCAGCATCATAGGAGCGGGGAAGCTTGACGTTTTGGACCTAGACCCTTCACCAGAAATGGGGGAGGGGAAGAGGGTTCTGAAATAAATAGGGAAAGAGGGGGAGGCGGATAGAAGATGGATAGAGGAGAGGATAGGTGGAGAGGAGGGTTTGGTACGCTTCCTTTATTGGCTAGTGCACTGAGTATAGGAGCTGGGAGGTCACATCGCAGCTGAGCAGGACATTGATTAGGCCACTTTTGGATTCAAATCAATTCTGATCTCCCTGCTATAGGAAAGATGCTGTGAAATTTGAAAGGGCTCTGAAAAGATTTATAAGGATGTTGCCGGAGTTGGAGGGTTTGAGCTACAGGGAGAGGCTGAATAGTCTGGGGCTACTTTCCCTGAAGCATCAAAGGCTGAGGGGTGACCTTATAGACGTTTATAAAGTCATAAGAAGCAATGGATAGGGTCAATAGCCACGATCTTTTTCTCAAAAACCAAAAGAGCTGTGGATGCTGTAAATCAGGAACAAAAACTAAGTTGCTGGAAAAACTCAGTTCTGGTGGATGGTCACTGGACCCAAAACGTTAACTCTATTTTTTCCTTCAAACATACTACCAGGCCTGCTGAGCCTTTCCAGCAACTTTGTTTTTGTTCAATGTCTTTTTCTTGGTGTCCAAAACCAGAGGGCCTAGGTTTAATGTGAGAGGGGAAAGATTTAAAAGGGACCTAAGAGGCTACTTTTTCATGCAGAGGGTGGTGCGTGTATGGAATGAGATGCCAGAGAAAGTGGTGGAGGCTGGTACAATTACAACATTTAAAAGGCATCTGGATGGGTATATGAATAGGAAGGGTTTACAGGGATGTGGGCCAAATGCTGGCAAGTGGGACTTGATTAATGTAGGATATCTGGTTGGCATCGACAAGTTGGATCAAAGGGTCAGGGTCCCATTGCTATACATCTCTATGATTCTACAGAACTGCTTTGGCCTCAGTGCAAAATGCTTTCCACAGAACCGCACACCGATATTTTAGAGCCAGTTAGCATCACTGTAAGAACCTTACACTGTTACCGGTTATAAATACCAGCAGCAACAGAGCGCTGGCCTATGGACTGATTAATCCTGCCTCAGATGTGGGAGCCAAGAGAGACCAATTACTTCCATTCTAAACAGAGTAACAAAATCCAAAAGCGATCTAGTCCTGCACTAATACCTCAGCCGGTTAGCAGCACATACTTATCCACACATTGTCACGTTGTCATGACTTAACTCTCCACCCATTTATGGAAGGGCTCATTCTACACTTGACACTTCCTCAATGGTACCGAGGACTGAGCGTGTGAGCGATGTGTGGGTACACAACCCATACCCTATCACTCTCTGGTGGAATGCACTCCTGCACCAATGTGGTGCAGCATCAAAACGACTCATGAAAATTACGATATCAAGGTGTAGAGCTGGATGAACACAGCAGGCCAAGCAGCATCAAAGGACCATTTCTGAAGAAGGGTCCAGACCCGAAACGTCAGCTTTCCTGCTCCTCTGATGCTGCTTGGCCTGCTGTGTTCCTCCAGCTCCACACCTTGTTATCTCAGATTCTCCAGCAGTTCTTACTAACTCATTATAATTACAATTTGATACCATTTGAACTCAACGTCTTTGCCACCTGAGGAAGAGAATGAATTTCTCCCGAGATGATCTGGGTACAAGAGGTGAGCTGCTGTGAGTTGTACACGGCCTGTATCAGAGACAGAGATGGAGCAGCCTGACCCAGTATGAAAATGCCCCAGGAGGAGCGATAAGACAAAGAATTGGCCTATGTCCTTGAATTCAGAGGGACAGGGGTGTAGCCATTGTAATGTGGTCAGGCCATGTCTATTGACATCTCTTGACAATAATGGCAGCCAGCGAGCTGATAATATGTACTCAAAACTGTTTGTCTATTTTTGCCCAAATACTTTCTCTTCTCTCCCCTGAATGGTGATCCAACAGGCAAGTGATCTTCCTCATTCCCACTCAGTGAACATGCCTCTTATGCACATGTTCTTCCAGCAATGTTCACAGATTGTGAAAGCTTCAAATTAAGTACTGAGTCGATTCATTCAAAACTCCAACCATTGAGCAGAGCTCAACTTCCAGCCAGAATGGAATAAATTAATAATCTTCCCTTCAAGTTTTCAAGGTCAATGAAAGCTGCTGAGGTTTCTAATCTCTTGTATGAACAATGGCACAAATTCAGTCCCGATTTCCGAAAGCGTCCACTCCCGTCTGCCATCCAAAAAAACAGACAGCAAACCTCCCAAAGCAGTCTCCAATCTAGCAGACAAACTGAAGAAGCGAAGTCTGTGGGACTCTCTCGGCATGACCAAGTGTTTGAATCAATCTTTCAATTAATATTGAGACTGCAGGAATTTTAGTCAAGCAGGCCAGTTTTTGGAACTAAGCTAGATTTGTACCCCTTCCAGCAAGCCTTCACTGAAGCAGACGAATCAGACTGTGTCAATCATTTTATTCTCTCCTTCTGTCTAGGCATCTAAAACGAAATGGATTCAGTAGGTCTTATGCCATATCCCGAAGGACACAGAACCACAACTTAATTAATATGCCGTCAAAACCGATAATAATTTGGATTCATTAAGCATCTTCACATGTTGAACTATATTCAGAATATGCAGAAAGGGTATTGCTCCCCTCGGGATCTAGGCCTTTTTTGTGCCTGAAACACTGCTGAGGTGGCAATGTTCATATCCACTGGTACCACAGTCAGAACAGTTGTTGTTCAAGGCAAGAGATGCTTTAATATGAGAACTAACATTCTTCAGACTGAGAAGCAGGTAAAAACAAAATCTATGAGCATCACTTCATAAGGATAACATGATACTTAAAATAGGAATGCAAAACACCGTCTCCATTTAACAGATCACAAAGGCGCAATTAGTCTAAAACGGGATAAGATTTGATTGCCAGATCCTGTCTGAGCAAATTTTTTTTAAAAAGAAATCCAACCCATTATACCAACTTGTTTTCCTTCCAAAATTGCTGTGTTGAACTCTGCACCACATTTATTTCCATTCCAGTGTTCTCCCCTCAGTCCCTCATTCCCTGAAGGCAAGTAACTCATGTCAGATATGGCTCCATGGGCACTGGTGGGTGCCCCAAAACACGGCCATGCTGTAGACATCAGGATCAACAAGCCATCACAGTGATGACCAATCGGGTCCACAGGAATGTGCTTCCAGTCAGCAACCGTATGATAAATGCGACTGTGTGTGGCCATCCACAGGAATAGCACATTTGAAATCACTGCACAGTTCACAAACTACTTTGTGCATCATTTTGGCTCATCAGAAACACTGTTATTTCTGTGTCAAAAGTCTGAGCAAGTCCCAACCCAAAATCTCTTGCCAGTACTGGGAGAGCACAGCACAGTTAGAGATAGATCTCTGAGATGGGAACTTGTCTATCTATCCAGTGGAATGTAAAGGCCACATTGTTTTATCATTAAGGAGGAAAGCTCTCTGGTGTTATGCTGAATATTTATTCCTCAATCAACGACATTGAGACAGATTATTCGGTAATTATTTCTTTGATGTTTGTTGGACCTAGCGGCACAGAAATTCTCAGTAATGTACTTGTGACAACACTCAAAAGGTTTCTTATGAGCTGAGACACATACTGAGGCCGTGAAAGGAGCTATCTCTTTCAATAGCGGGATGGTTCTGTTGAAATGCCAGCTGAGCAGGAGTGGAAGACAAAGAGATACGCAAAAGCAATTCAGTGTTTTTGAGGACAGTTAAAGCTTAAAGCTCTGATTCATTGTAAAAGGTTTGAGCACAATCTGAATAATCAGCAAAGCACAGTATAAAATATTTCTCAAAGCATACCGACACTTCAGATAACTTTGAATTAGATCGAGGTCATTGAGTTAAAACTTTTGTCTGTTTCTTGCCCCATAAATGCTGCCTGACTTATTGAGTATTTTCAGCATTTTCTGTTCTTATTTCAGATACTCACAGGATTTCACTTCTGCATAATTTCATCCAGGCCTCTGTTATTCTAAAACCAGCAATGCCGTTCCCCAATTTATTGTCAACATTACAAGATATGAAACAGACCCCTGCCTATTTACATTCTGTTGTCCAGGCAAGCTCTGTCAATTGAAACGTGCCTGGTTCCTTGACAGCCTTCCTGAATGTTCCAGAACTGATGGGTTCTCCTTCTCTGTCAAGCATCAAAGTTACCTCAGAATCTAAGATGGATATGGCACTTGAAGAAGAGAATGAATTTCTCCCGGGATGATCTGGGTACAAGAGGCGAGCTATTGTGCGTTATACATCGCGCATATCAGAGGCAGAGTTGGAGGAACCTGACCCGGTGCAAAAACTGTCCAGGAGAAGCTACAAGAAAAAACTGGCCTATGCCCTTGGACTCAAGAGGGAGAGGGATGTAGCCATTGTAATGAGGTCAGGCCATTTCTATTGACATCTCTTGACAATAATGGCTGTCAGCGTGCTGATACTCTGTAGAAAAACAAAACTGTTTGTCTATTTTTACCTAAATATTTTCTCTTCTCTCCTCTGAATGGTGATCCAACAGGCAAGTTTTCTTCCTCATTCCCACTCAGTGAACATGCCTCTTGTGCACATGTACTTCCAGGTTGTGATTGGGAGCAAGAGCCTTGGCATGTTTTTCTCATACCAAAGCTGCAGTACTGCCTTCAAGAAGATTATCCTTATCCAGTGCCTTAGCTTAAGAGAGTTGACTCCGAGCAGGTTGGATATTGAATCTGGGGTTGTCAAGCCTACATATTTTGGAACTCTTCTCCAGCCACATCTGCACAATGTTGTGTATCAGGATAACGCAGCGCAGACATCTTTAAATTCAAGATTTGTAGCCTCAAGCTTGCAACAACAGTGTCACAATGTCCCCAATGTATAAATACTGTCTCGTCTAGCGCGTCATTGAGCTGGAGAAACCACAAAAGGTCAATGATATAAAAGGAACCTAAGGGGCAACTTTTTCACGCACAGTCGAATGAGCTGCCAGAGGATTGATGCCTTTCACATTTAAATACCTTGTTGGCAGCTCTTCAGCTGTACATGGGAAGTATGATAACTTGGGTGAGCTTTTTGTACAGTGGCTGGTGCTTGAGAAAACCATGTTTCCACGCGATACAACCTCATTAGGCTGAAATGCGGAGGAGGAGGAGGGAAGAACACTTGTGAAAAACAAACCTGGAGCACAGTTCATGTCCTCGGCTCAGTTGTTTCCTTTTTTTTTGAGAACATTTCTGTCACAAGGTGAATGCTAACAGCAATGCAACACAGTCCAAACTTCGCCTGCACATGCAAAATGTGACTTTGCACAATTGTACTGTTAAGGATATGGATTTGAGCCTGAGGTAATGTGGACATTTTTAACTTGCAATTCTAGAATATGCTCTTTGAAAAGAAGGATGATGTAAATTATGTGTCTATCTGGAGAGAGAGAGAGAGAGAGAGAGAGACTGACACAGCTACAGATGTGGAGGGAGCTTCAAACAAGCTTTGAAATCTGGTACCGGGAAGTGAGAGGCAAGTTAAATATACTGCACTGTGATCTCTTGTGATGGCTGACGTAACTCCACAGAGGCTGGCATCCTATTCCCAAATTATCCTTCATTTACACACGAACAGCCCAAGTCTCGAGTAACAAAAACAGAAATTGCTGGAAAAGCTCAGCAGGTCCAGCAGCATCCGTGGAGAGAAATCAGAGTTAACGTTTCGGGTCGAGTGACCCTTCGTCAGAACTCCACTGCCTCTTCAGAGTCAGGTCTCGGAGAAGCAGTATCTCTGACACGGCCCTTTTTTTAAGCTGTCAGCCAGGCTTCCCTGATTGGACCAGATTTATAGCCCCAATGAAGGAACTCCACTTGACTGGCTCCATCATAATCACTATAATGGCAGAGATAATGAGTAGCCGATGACCCCTCCTCAATAGCAAACAACCCCCTGAAAATTATGTCCCAAAATGCAGACAGGCTGAATCATATAGAATCATGGACATTTCTAACCCAGATGGAGACCATTCAGCTCATCATGATCTGACCATACCTATTCCAGTTTCCAACTTTTAATCCAGAAGGCGATGCTGATAGAAGTGAATATATAAATACTGATTCAATGTTACATAAGTTACAGACTCAATCTCTTTTTCAGACATTGTATTCCAGGCTCCCACCACACTCAGTGAATAACAATTCTCTTCAACTCCTCTCTTAGCCTCCTATCTCTTCAATCAATGTCTCTTGGTTTACTGACCCTCACCTAATGGAAAAAGTGCCTTCTTTCATATCCCTATGCAACTCCAACAAGTCCCCACCCAACCTCAGCAATCTTCCAGCCCTCTGGAATCTCACCCATGTCCGGAAAGGGTTTAAAAATTTATGCTGGAGCCTCTTACATCTTTTGCTTTGCCTCCTTCTTCAGTCTGAAGTAGCCTCCCTATAGTACACAGACAATAGCGTACTTGCCAGTTTTGGGTTTTCACTTCTTGGTTCTTAGGTGGCCTTATCTAGCTCCCTGCTGGACTACTGTGTGGTGTTTGGTCACCACACTATCAGAAGGACGTATTTACTCTGGCAGAGGAAATTCACCAGGGTGTTGCTTGTGATAAAAAGTCTCGGTTGTGTAGAGAAAGACTGGACAGATTGGGTTTGTTTCCCTTGGAGCAGAAGACATTGAGGGGGAATCTGACTGAGGTATACAAAATTATGAGAAGCATGGACAGGATAGACTGTGAGAATCTTTTCCCCATGGCAGACATGTCTAGGACTAGCAGGCATAAGTTTAAGGGGAGGAGTAGGTGGCTTAGAGGAGATATGAGAGAAAAGAAAATCACTCACAGGATGGTGGAAATATGGAACGCATTGCCTGAGACGGTGGTGGGGTCAATTACTTTCATAACATTGAGCAGCTTGGGTGAGCACTTAAAATGCCAGGACACAGCAGACTACAGACCAAGTGCAGGGCAATAGGATTAATGTAGTCTGGTGTGTGTTGGATAGCACAGACATGATGGATTGAAGAGCCTTTGTCTGTGCTGTATGATACTGTGACTCTACAACCCAAAGCCAGGAAAGTTGAGTTGCCAACCGTGCCCAACCTACAACCAGGTCTCCACACAAGGACAGAGGTCAAAAAGCCAGGTTCAACTCTATTGGTGTGTGTTCTCAACCAATCTCCAATCCTAAGGATCATGAAACGAACTCTTCCAACAACGAATATCAATGCTACCGTTAACCTCCACAGAAACAGCTTAACTTTTAAACATTTACCCTTCGTAAAGAATTCAGAGACTGTTGAGTCGGCAGAGAGTCTCAGTGGTTAGCCCTGCTGCCACACAGCGTCAGGGACCCAGGTTCGATTCCACCCTCGGGCAACCATGTGGAGTTTGCGCGTTCTCCCTGGATTAGCATGGGTTTCCTCTGGGTACTCTGGTTTCCTTCCACAGTCCAAAAATATGTAGGTTAGTTGGCTTGGCCATGCTAAATTGTTTGCAGTGTCCAGAGATGTGCAGGCTAGGTGGATTAGCCATGGGAGACACAGGGTTATGGGGATAAGGTAGTGGGGGGAGTGGGTCTGGGTGGGAGGCTTTTCAGAGGGTTGGTATGGGCTGAATGGCATGTTTCTGCACGGTAGGGATTCTATGTTAAGTCTATCAGTGTTTTTAAAAACTTTTATCTTTTTGAACACTTTTATTTCTAACCTGTATGTGTGTTGTGTTAGTATTTCCTCTCGTTCATTATAATTTGTAAACTCAGTCCTTTTATTAATTCGAGAAAGCCTGGTTAAATTGGCTGATTCAATTTTCTTGATTTAATATTTTTATTTGGTCTGTGAGGAAGGTATCCATTAGGGAAGGGATTCTTTTAACCCTTGTTGCAATCAACAGAGGGGGAGCAGCGAATAAAGAAGGGGAGCCAGTTTTATCTTTCCTTACCCAGGAGCTTAACTGTTTGGGGTATCCTATTGGATCAGTAACAAATTGATGAAGCTTGCTAATGGACTGGCCACAAAATCTATAAGATGTTGTTAAGTAATTGTCGGATAGCCTTATAAATCCAACCCTCAATTACCAAAAACAACATCTGTTCCTTAATTCTAGATATTTAAATCCCTCACAATTTCACAACGGCAAACATGACAGCTAATGTACACTTTTATCCATGCCACTTTAGTGTCTATCTCAGTGAGAAATGCATGCCTGGACAAGAGCTAAAGCAGTTCATGGAGATCAAGGGCATAAGATCATCATGAAAGCACTCTATAGCAACATGCCTCATTGCCTAACAATAGTGTACCATTGATTCTGCTTTGGGTTCCCAGCGTAGTGAGACAATTGTATCTTTCTAAGGAACTCATCCATATCATTAGCAATGTTGTTTCTCGTTTGAAACAATGGAAGCTTGAGAAAATTGATTTATCTGGTGCTCACGGATAAAGAAGTAAAACCGATCTGTTACGCAGTGCTATGAATTACACTACAAAAAAGTCATCTATAATGTTTGCCTATCATTATCACTATGGCATACTGCTCTTCTCCTCCTTGCCATGTTGTCAATTTCCTGATGGATACAGCACAAATTCCCCCATTCCATGTAACTACAATCCAAATCGGTCCTATTCTAAATACCTGATTTTGTATAAGGCCACTGGGCCATGTGATCTGTAACTGAGGCATCCAGACTGTGGATAGACCCAATGTCATCTCCAGGCTGTGTTCAGTTAACTCATCTCCCTTCAGTTCTGCAATTGCTCTAGGCTAGCTTCAAAGAGGGAGGAGTTTGCAGCCGTACACTGCGCTGTTGCTAATCCCCCTGCAGCAAAGTATGTGCTTGTGTACTTCAAAAGACAACACAGTCAGATTCAGGATAACACGGTGTGGGGCTGGATGAACACAGCAGGCCAAGCAGCATCATAGGAGCAGGAAAGCTTGATGTTTCGGGCCTGGACCCTTCATCAGAAATGGGGGAGGGGAAGAGGGTTCTGAAATAAATAGGGAGAGAGGGGGAGGTGGATAGAGGATGGATAGAGGAGAGGATAGGTGGAAAGGAGGCAGACAAGTCAAAGAGGCGGGGATGGAGCCAGTAAAGGTGAGTGTAGGTAGGGGGGTAGGGAGGAGATAGGTCAGTCCAGGGAGGACGGACAGGTCAAGGGGGCGGGATGAAGTTAGTAGATAGGAGATGGGGGTGGGGCATGAGGTGGGAGGAGGGGATAGATGAGAGGAAGGACAGGTTAGGGAGGCGGGGACGAGCTGGGCTGGTTTTGGGATGCGGTTGGGGGAGGGGAGATTTTGAAGCTTGTGAAATCCACATTGATACCATTGGGCTGCAGGGTTCCCAGGCTGAATATGATTTGCTGTTCCTGCAGCCTTCGGGTGGCATCACTGTGGCATTGCAGGAGGCCCAGGATGGACATGTCGTCTGAGGAATGGGAGGGGGAGTTGTCCTTCCTCTCACCTATCCCCTCCTCCCACCTCAAGCCCCACCCCCATCTCCTATCTACTAACATCATCCCGCCCCCTTGACCTGTCCATCCTCCCTGGACTGACCTATCTCCTCCCTACCCCCCCACCTACACTCACCTTTACTGGCTCCATCCCCGCCTCTTCGACTTGTCTGCCTCCTCTCCACCTATCTTCTCCTCGATCCATCCTCTATCCGCCTCCCCCTCTCTCCCTATTTATTTCAGAACCCTCTTCCCCTCCCCCATTTCTGATGAAGGGTCTAGGCCCGAAACGTCAAGCTCTCCTGCTCCTGTGATGCTGCTTGGCCTACTGTGTTCATCCAGCCCCACAACTTGTTATCTCGGATTCTCCAGCATCTGCAGTACCTTTTATCTCTGATACAGTCAGATTCAAATTTGACCTCCCCCATGCTAAGTCTCCTGACACACTAGTCAGATAGACTATGCTTTGTATCTCAATAAATAAATGAGTTGCAACAAAATTGTGAAGAATACAAATAATTATTTGGTCGTTCATCAACTTCATCATAAAATCCCCATCGTGTGGAAGCAGGTCATTCAGCCCATCAAGCCCTTCGAAGAGCATCCTACCCAAACCCACAACTTATAACCCAGCATTTGCCATGGCTAATCCACCTAGCCTGCACACCTATGGGCAGTGGGAGGAAACTAGAGCACATGGAAGAAGCCTGCGCAGGCACGGGGAGAATGTGCAAACTCCACACGGACATTCTCATATGGGTGGAACTGAACCCGCTGTGAGGCAGCAGTGCTAACCACTGAGCCACCGCGCCACCCTTGCTTTGCAGGATTTGTTAATGGTAGGTTGCATACGACAATCTTGATCAAACATTTTGAGGAGGTTAGCAGGATTGTTGATGAAAGCAAGTCATTCGAAGTGGACTACATGGACTTCAGCAAGGCTTTTGATAAGGTACCTAATGACAGACTGCTCAAGACTGGCCCATGGGATTCAAGGCAAAATGGCACATTGTAGCCGAAATTGGCTGGGAGACTGGAAGCAGAGGGTGATGGTCTAGCAATGTTTCTGTGAATGGAAGCCTGGTTCAGTGGGGTTCTGCACTCCTGAGACACTTCCTCTTTGTGGTGTACGTTAGTGATCTGGGCTTAAATGGAGAGGTTTTGATCAAGAAATTTGCAGATGACATCAACATTGATACAGCGGTAAAAGTGAGGGCAACAGCCAAAAACTGCAGGAGGATATCGATGGGCTGGTCAGGTGCACAGAGCAACGGCAAATAGATCTCAATTCAGAAAAGTGCAATAAAATACACTTGGGAAGGGCTAGCAAGGCAAAGGATTATACTGTAAATTGTAGGAACCTAGAAAGTACTGAAGATCAGAGGGACCTTGGAGTGCATATCCACAGATCTCTGAAGGTAGGGCGATAAGGTGGTTGAGAATGCATTGACGATACTTGCCTTTACCAGCTGAGGCATAGAATACAACAGTAAAGAAGTTTACGCTGAATAAAATGCTGGTGAGGCAACAACTAGAGTACCGTGTGCCGTTCTGGTCACCCAAATTATAGGAAAATGTTATTGCAGTAGAGATCGTGCAAAGGAGATCTATCAAGATGTTGTCTGGGCTACAGGGTTTGAGCTCTAAGGAAAGACTGGATAGGCTAAGGGTGTTTTCCATAGGCCAGTGAAGGTTGAGCGGAGATCTGACAGAGGTGCATAAATCCATGACAGGCATTGATAAGTCGGGGATAGGGAGGGGAATTTTTTTCATTCAGAGGCTGGTAGGAGTCTGAAACTCACTGCCTGAAACGGTGGTTCAGCCAACAACTTTCCGAACATTTAAGCAGTATTCAAATATTCATTTGTGTTGACTTAGCCTCCAAGGCAATGGGCCAAAAACTGGAAATTGTCATCAGACTATTAGTGAATTGTACAGACACAATAGGCCAAATGACCTCCTTCTGTATTGTACATGTCTACGTGTCTAACCACGGTGTTTCTGGAAAAGGCACAGTTTATTGAAGCTCTTCATTTTGCAATCATCAGGACACTTTTCAAGAATAAAATTCAAGGGGAAGCCCAACATTAATACTGCAAGAGAGAAAGTGCTGATTGGTCGGCAATTGGCTCTCAGTGGTTGAGGTATTGCAATGGGAACTTAACCATAAATGACAATTGAATGTTAACAACCAGGCTTTGTTTAAATTTTAAACCAGGAACGTCGACTCTGATTCTTCAGGGCATTGCCCTGAGAACTGAACCATTGAATGGCTGTCATTTATCCTATTTAGGTGAAACTGGTGCACAGTGTGTACATGTTCTTTCTGTCTGCAAAGACAGTACATTAAACTGTGTCTAGAAGTTACATACATGTGTGCTACACTGTCAACCTTGCTCTTAATTCTAACTTAGTTGCCAGAATAACGCCTTGCACCTTGAGAATTATTCAGCGAATGTTATCCATTTGTAGAATCACCTCTAATGTTAGATACTGCATTTTTCAACTGTGGTCTGATTGGTTTTGGTCAGCACCTTCTTTGTTGCAAACAGCGAGAGGGTTGTACTGTTTGGTACAATCCACCAGTATTTGGAACATATAGCCAAAAATGTTGGAATCATACCAGCACTAAAATTTAGACGAGACCTGGATGTCAACTGTCAATTATCTTTCTTGGGTGGATTCACCTTGGCAACGTCTCAACCAGATTCCAACTTGACAACCAATCAGCATTCACCTCTCATACAGTAGAAATAGTGGTTTTTCCCTCAAATTGGTATTCTTGCAAAATATCCTCATGACTGCAAGACAAAAACCTTCAACAAAATTCATCTTGTATCAGTATGACTCAAAATTGTCAAAAATAGGGACAGTAACCTGGGGTGGCATGGTGGCTCAGTGGTTAGCACAGCTGCCTCACAGCGCCAGGAGACCTGGGCTCAATTCCACCCTTGGTGACTGTCTGTGTGGAGTTTGCACGTTCTCCCCGTGTCTGAGTGGATCTGCTCCCACAGTCCAAGGATGTGCAGATTGGCCATGGGAAATGCAGGGTTACAGGGATAGGCTGGGTCTGGGTCTGGGTCTGGATTAGAGGGTCAGTGAGGACTCATGGGTGGAATTGCCTGCTTCCACATCATAGGAATGCTATGAAAATGTATCATACGTCAGAATTGCAAAGACCAGGGAGAAAACAACTTTAATGGATATTCAGTTACAAACATTCCTCACTTTATGTTCTTAACCATTCTTTCATGTACTGGGAGGTTCATCCTGCATTGAACGCTGACGAGCAGCACTTGCTGGAGAATGACAATGTGCAAAGCGCATTTTCACAGGTTTGCAGGTGTCAGTGAACTGGGAAGCCTCAGTATTTAGGCTTGCATTGACTTTTCTCACAGAATTCCCATACACAGGAATGATAGCTCCAGAGGGATTCTCACTCCCTGTCAATGCTGTCCAGAGGGTGCCCGATTGTGATGTTGCTCAACTAAATTGTGAAATGCTTTATGCTCCTTGTAGTGACACGCTTCACCTTTCCTAGAGAGATACATGTCCTCTGATCACCATTGCTTGTAAACCAATGTCTTTAGAACACAGATAGAAATGGCGAGCTCTGGATATCTCAGTGTAGCTTCGAAATTACTGTTGCCAAGGAAACGTCTCATGGCCAGAACTTTCCAACAAGCATCAAGACATCACTTGGCTGGTGGTGAGAAGGGCACTACCTTGAGATCCTTTATTTACGCCTGGACTCTGCATGCCACCGCATGCTGCCCTAGAAGCGACTGCAGGGGGTTAGAGACTCTCGCACATTTCCTGCTGGAATGTGCCTTTGCAAAGGAAAGAGCCTGGAGAAAGATGCAGTGGTTTTTGTCGAGGTTCATCCCTGAGCAACTCCACAATGCAGGAGTCTGTGCTCTCCAGTCTGTTCCCCCGAGATGACTACCGAGACAAACAGCGACTGTCCGAGAGGACCATCGACTCAGTGAAAGACGCTATTTGGTCTTCCCGAAATTTGGTCTTCCAGAGCAAGAGTTGACCTTCACCATGTGTTGCAGACTGGCACATTCCAAGGTTCAGGGCTATGTACTGACGAAGCACAAAAGCTTGGGGCAGCTGCTGCCAAAACACAGTGGGGAAAGACCACCGACAAAGGTCTGTCTGTCAAAGTTAAATGGGAGTCCGTTCAGTTTTCAGACTCCCGATGCCTCAAATATACGTCAATATAATCTTGGAATAGTAACAAATACCTTGGGTTTGATTGCAAATAGAGTCAAATTCCATTGTTTGTTTGTCTCTTCATTTGCTACTGTACAAAAGTGAACTGCTTTCGTGACGATGTATATGTGCAAAGATATTTTTATGAACAAAATACATTTTTGAAATAAAAAACATGAACACCGGGCACATTCCTTTGTTCAATATGGAATTGCATTTTGAAAATGTCTACGAACTCTTCCTCAGCAACGGTTTTCTGTAGAGAATTCTATATTCCAGTGGTGTTCTGTACGCCAATAGATTTTCTAACCCACAGGTTAATAGCTGTATTAGACAGATTAATGTCAATGGCAGGATACAAACTGCAGTTATGATCAAAGACGGGTTAGAAAAATATTCTTGTATTCACCATGGTCAAATTGCAGAATTCTCTGCCACAAATCAATGTTTGAAATAACAGGATGGTCATGGATGTGGATAGATACCTGCTCCCCCTGTCCCCCCAGCATCCCCACCTTAGATCAACCATTGAGAAACATCTTCAATATTTTCCTCCTCGATTGTTTCCTCAAAGAGCTCAAGGACTGCATTCACACCAAACTCCCCTGTTTCTACTTTGGTTGGTGATCACTGTTTATGAAAAGCATAAGAAGCACTTGGACAAATAGATGCATAGGAAGGGTACAGAGGGATACGGATCCCGAAAGTGTGGAATGGCAAAATGTGTCGGCACAGGCTTGGAGGGCCGAATGGCCTGTTCCTGCGCTGTATTGTTCTTTGTTGATAATTTCCTGATTTGTCACATTCCTTCAGTCAGACGTTTCAGCATGAATTCCCACTGGAGCACCACTGTGGAAGCTGACAGTCTGGTGCACGGCTGTGGGAGCGCTGCACTGTCAGAGGCACCCTCCGTCAGACAAGCCATTAAGATGAGCTCCAGTCTGCTTTATCAGGTGGACATAAATGATTCTCGTGCACTCTTTGAAAAGAACGGGGAGCAGGTATTTTTCTGCACCCGTGGCTATTTTCTTACTTTAAACTTTGGTTTGCGGCAGAGAATTCCACATCTTAAACCATGGTGCATTGCTGCCTGTGGGAACTGCTGCATCAAAATTATGAAGGCAGCTCACCACCACCTTCTCCAGGGCAACTAAGGTTGGTCAATAAATGCTGGCCCAGTCAGTGGTGTCCATTTTAATAAGCTGGCACTTTTCTTACATTGCAACACTGACTACACAATGGATATTCCAAGGCTTAGGAGGAAATCACTGCACACGCTGGAATCTGTATTGAAAACAAAAAATGCTGGAAATCATGACAGGTAAGGCAGAATCCGTGGAGAGAAACGAGCTAATGTTTCGAGCCCAGGCCAAAGCACAGTACAGCTTGGTCACAACTTAAAATTTTTTGAAGACTCGGTTCTATTAGTTCTTTGTATGTTGTTCTGCATTGGTTAAGCTTCCAGTTTAGTAAGACTCTGACTTCTCTTTCGACTTCATCCTTGACTAGTTTAATGCCACCAATGGGGAACATGTAATTTGTACTCTTGTTCACCTGGGCACGATTTAAAACATACCTGAAGAAGAGTCTACAGTTCTCTTAGCAAGGACTTGGAAAGTTGTTTTAAACGGAGGAGTATTACAGCTTGGATCTGAGGTGTAAGAACGGTGATTTGACTGTCAGGAAAACAGTCTGACAGAGGCTTGTCAGAAGCTAGGTACAAAGGTTAACTGTAGGGATGCTGCTAACAGTTATAACAGCTTATCTAAGGGGGCGATAACATGGCAATTTAAATATAATGTCGGGCATTGTATAGTGATCCATTTTGGTTGTGGCAGTTAAATAACTAAATATTTCTTAAAAGTTGTGAAATAGCGATACTCAAGGAGACTTGTGTGTGTTTATGCAAGGAAAGCAAAAAGTTAATGTGCAGATACAGCAAGCAAATAGGAGGCAAATGGCATGTTGGGTTTTACTGCAATGGGGTTGCAGCACTAGCCTTTTTTACCGATTCACCCACGGGATGTGGGCTTCAATGGGTGACCCAACATTTTTATTGTCTGCCCTAGTTGCCCTTGAGAAGGCCGTGATGAAATGTCTTCTTGAACCGCTGTAGGTAGTCCCACAATGCCTTTAGTGAGGCAATTCCAGGATTTTGACCCAGCGGCACTGAATGGATAGCAATATATTTTCAAGTCAGGATGGTGAGGGGCTTGGAGGGGAAATTTGCAGTGGTGGCGTTCCCATGTATCTGCTGCCCTTGTCCTTCTAATTGGTGAAAGCCATTGGTTTGGAAGGTGAATGTAAGCTTAGAAGAAAAATTATGGAAGTCTTGTTACAATTGATGAGACCCTATCTGAAGTACTGTTTGCAGTTTGCTTCCTCGCTTAAGAAAGGATATAGATTCATTCAAGGAGGCACAACATAGGTTCAGGATATTGGACTCTGGAATGAGGGGTTGTCCTAGGTGCTTAATAAATTGGGCCTACATTCTCTGCATTTTAAAAGAATGAGAAGGGATCTCTGGTTAAAACATACAAGATTCTGAAGGGGCTTGACAAGGTAGGCTTTGAGAGATTACTACCTCTGGTTAGGGAATCTAAACTGAAGGGCATGGTCTCAAGATAAACTGCGAAAGACGAGAAAGAACTGCACTCAAAAGTGTGGCAGAACTTTGGAATTCTTTACGCCAAAGAGATGTGGATAATCAACTGTTGAAAACATTTTAAGCTGGGATAGATGGGTTTTTGGTCTGTCAGAATCAAGGGATTAGGGTAGTGAAGTCAAAAGCAAAGATCAGCGATGATTATATCGAATGGCAGAGGAGGGTCAATGGTTCAGATGGTCTAACTTGCACCCTTTTTCTGTTTGCATACTTGTGAAATGATTGTTTTCTTTGCGGTTCCAACACTGTGACTCTGAATGTATTCGGCAATCTTTCACAATGTTGCTACCAGCAATTTCTGCCTGTATGACATCACTGATACATTCCCCAAAATTAAAAGGGATGGGGGAACCAAATACACAATAGAACTCTAATCTCCAATATAAAATAAATTGCAAAATGCTGCACGGAGATAGTAGCCTGAGGGAGTTTAAGTTACAATCCCAAAACCATTTTAATCAACAAAAGATGTTCAGGTCTCTGATCAATACAATACTAGCCAAGACAGAAACTCTCACCACTGAGGCTCTGCATGCTTCCAGATTTCACGGAAACTCTTATTCAAAGGACAACGTTCCTATTTACTTGATTTCAACATTGGCATGGACTGGGAGAGTGGATTTTAATAGCTGTGCTATTTCTTCATGACTCAAGATGACTCATCCTTTGAAAGTGAAGACCACACAGCATCAAGAAACCAGACGACCTTGCAGACAATTTGAGAATGGAGCCTTTGCTGTTTTGCATAGCCAGGGAGCTGACTGAGAGGGAACTATGAGGTTGGAAAAACCTTCACACTACAAACAAATTCTTCCCAAACACCGATCTTTGCACACTGACATGCCTTAACATGAAAAGTTGTGCTTTCCAACCCAGTCTGACAAAGTCAACTTTTGTGCCATGAAGTGCAGTTGGGTTGAATTTGTAACAATGTGCGTGTGATCATTCAGCTTGGCTGCTGTTCTGTTTAGAAGTTACGCCATGCACGCTTGCAATGCCTGGCAACATCTGATCTTCTTAATTGAGCACCTTAAAGAAAAGTAACATTAAGACAGGCGTGGGAAGATAGGAGAGAAAACAAAAGGAAAATGTTGTGCTTCACTTCAGCCATAATTTAACTGCATAATAGAGCAAGTACAAGAGACTAAATGGTCTCCACCCGGTCCTATGTATTTCATGGCATTGTGATTCATAGAGTCATCCAGCACAGAAACAGACCCTTCGGTCCAACCAGTCCATTCAAGACATAATCTCAAACGAAACTAGTACCACCTGCCTGCTCCTGGCCCATATTACTCCAAACCTTTCCTATTCATGTACGTCTTTTCAACATTGTAACCGTGCCCATATTCACCATTGAGTCATAGAGCTGTACAGCATGGAAACAGAGCCTTTGATTCAATTGGTCCATGCCGACCAGATATCCTAAAAATCTAGTCCCAATTGCCAGCATTTGGACCATATTCCTCTAAACTATCCTATTCATATACGCATCCAGATGTCTTTCATATGTTGGAATTGTACCAGCCTCCTCCACTTCCTCTGGGAGCTCATTCCATACACACGCCACCATCTGCATGAAAAAGTTGCCCCTTAGATCCCTTTTAAATCTTTTCCCTGTCATCTTAAACCTGTACCCTCTAGTTTTAGACTCCCCCACCCCAGGGGAAAAGACCTTCTCTATTTACCCTATCCATGCCCTTCGTGTTTTAATAAACTTCTATAAGACCACTACTCAGCCTTCATCGCTCCAGGGAAAATAGCCCCAGTCTATTCAGCCACTCCCTATAGCTCAAACTCTCCAACCCTGGAAACATCCTTGTCAATCTTTTCTGAACCCTTTCAAGTTTCACAACATCTTTCCTATAGCAGAGAGACCAGAATCAATATTCTGTATAGCCGCAATGTGACCTCCCAGCTTTTATACTCAATGCACTGTCCAATAAAGGCAAGCGTACCAAACACCGTCTTCAACATCTTATCTACCTGCAACTCCACTTTCAAGAAAGTATGAACCTTCACTCCAAGGTCTCTTTGTTCAGCAACACTCCCCAGGACCTAACCATTAAGTGTATAAGTCCTGCCCTGATTTGCCTTCTCAAAAGGTAGCACCTTGCATCTATCTAAATTAGACTCCATCTGCCACTCCTCGGCCAATCGGCCCATCTGATCAAGATCCCATTGTACTCTGAGGCAACCTTCTTCCACTTCTTCAGGAATACCCTAAAATGCCCTCTGTGCAAAAAATTTTCCCCTCGTATCTTTTTAGAATGCTTCACCTCTCACCTTAAAGTATGGCTCCTAGTCTTGAAATCCCACATCCTAAGGAAAAGAGAATTATCGTTAACCCTGTCTATACTCCTCATGGTATTATAAACCTCTAAAAGGTCACCTTTCAACCTCCTATGCTCCACTGGAAAAATATCCCAGCCTATCCAACCTTAATTTATTACTCAAACCTTCCACACTCAGCAAATCTCCTCAGAACCCTCTCCAGCTTAATAATATCCTTCTTGTAACAGGGCGACCAGAACTGGACATTAACAAGGGAAATGTAGACTTTTCACAACTGAAAGAGATATGCTTAACTATGGACAAGGCACAATTGCTCACAGCAGCTCCATAAAAAAAACAAAAGAACTGCGTATGCTGAAAATCAGAAACAGAAACAGAAATTGCTGGAAAAGCTCAGCAGGTCTGGCAGCATCTGTGGTGAGAAAATCAGAGTTAACGTTTCAGGTCCAGTTCTGAAGATGCTGCCGGAGCCACTGAGATTTTCCACGAATTTCTATTAGTGTTATTCACGGCAGCTGTTCTTTTAGTGGTGAAAAGGGCTGTAAACTTTATGGTGATTCAAGACTTATCAATGAGCAAACAATCTGCAAAACCTGCAGTTGAATTAGAAATCACAATAAGGACTACAGACCGTATTGGATCTTCACTTTAATGTTTCATGTCTCGGAAGTTCTATCAACTTTGTTCTGAAGTCATTTATTGTCCGCCTCACAATCATCCCCAATGATATTTCTTTCCCCCGACTTTCTCTCTTCCTCCACCTCCTGCTCTTTAACTGCAGCACCTGGGTGCTGTCTCTCCCCCCTCAAAGTTAATGTTCCTCTGATCTCCTACATAACCAGAGATGTGTCTACATGGCAATCCAGTGAATTTTTCTGAAGAAGGGTCCCGACCTGAAACGTCAGCTGCCCGGCCTGCTGTGTTCATCCAGCTCCACACTGTTACCAGTGAATAAGTTGCTTTTTTCCCTTTTTATTCATTCACGGGATGAGAGCGCCACTAGCTAGGGAGCATTTATTGCCCATCCCTAATTGTTAAGAGTCAACCACATTGCTGTGGGTCTGGAGTCACATGTAGGCCAGGGCAAATAAGGAAGGCAGTTTCCTCCCCTAAAGGACATTAGTGAACGAGATAGGTTTTTCTGACATTCGACAATGGATTCATGGTCATCATGAGACTCTTATTTTTAATGATGACCATGGATCCATTGTTAATTGTTCTGGTGTTGGATATTTCCATATCAGCTGTCAGCCTAGTTCAAAGTTACTCCATTTTTAAACCTGTTTTTCTAAGCTTTTGTTTGCAACGAGAGAATGATTTGGCACAACTGCCAAACAGCATTGTCTCTGGACATTCTCTTCCCTTCAAGATTTAATGCTTTCTAACAGAAAAGCTCACATTTGAAAGTGAATGCATGTAGCCCTCTGGATTGGACCTGGTTGTCTTTTGAGGTAAAACACATTTACGGCCACCGTGAAGGATCAGACATTAAAAATGGCCCAGTCAATGACTGATTCTCTACTTTCCTTTACAAACAGCTTTAGTACCTTTTGTAAAGGAACAGCACCTCATATTTAGCTTGGGAACCCTGCAGCCCAATGGTATCAATGTGGATTTCACAAGCTTCAAAATCTCCCCTCTCCCCAACTGCATCCCAAAACCAGCCCAACTTGTCCCCATCTCCCTAACCTGTCCTTCCTCCCACCTATCCCCTTCTCGCACCTCAAGCCCCATCCCCATCTCCTACCTACTAGCCTCAGCCCGCCCCCTTGACCTGTCAATCCTCCCTGGACTGACCTATCCCCTCCCTAACTCCCCACCTACACTCACCTTTACTGGCTCCACCCCCGCCTCTTTGACCTGTCTGTCTCCTCTCCACCTATCTTCTCCTTTATCCATCTTCTATCCGCCTTCCCCTCTCTCCCTATTCATTTCAGACCCCCCTTCCCCTCCCCCATTTCTGAAGAAGGGTCGAGACCTGAAACTTCAGGTTTCCTGCTCCTCTGATGCTGCTTGGCCTGCTGTGTTCATCCAGCTCCAAACCTTGTTATCTCAGATTCTCCAGCATCGGCAGTTCCTACTATCTTAGTACCTTCAGTGATTGGTTGTGGCTTGGCAATTGTCTCCACAACAGAAGGTGGCCTGTTCAAATCCCACCCCAATCACGAAGTTAGGTCATACTCCAAAACTGCACTGTCGGAGGAGCTGTACATTTGCAGATGAGGCATTTAAGCCGAGACCTGACTTGCCCTGAGAGATCCTAGGTCACTACTTTGAAGAGGACAGGTAAAGTTCCCTTGCTGTCCAGGCTGACAATCACATCACATCACTAAAACACATCATCTGGTCAATTATTTCATTCAGTCAGAAGTCACACGACACCAGATTATAGTCCAACAGGTTTATTTGAAATCACAATCACTTTCGGAGCGCTTCACTTTCGGAGCGCTTCACCTGACGAAGGAGCAGCGCAGTGAAAGCTTGTGTTTTCAAATAAAGTTGTTGGACTATAACCTGGTGTCGTGGGCTTCTGACTTTGTCCCCACCCCAATCCAACGCTGGCCCTCCGCATCACGTCACTTATTTTTATTGCTATCTGTGGGAGCTTGCTGTGCACAAAGTTGCTGCCCATTTCCTCTATCAAAACAGTGCCTCCACACCGAAAATACCTGACTGACTGTAGAAGCACTTTCAGATATCCTGTCATTGAGAGGTGCCGCATAAACGCATGTGTTTCTTTCTTCAGGAGACCAGGGAGGGAAGGTGACGAGCAGGGAGTATGGAAAAGAACAGGCTAGAAAAAAGGTTATGTTAGCGACTGCATTTTGGAAACTTCTGCAGGAATGATATCATTTAATTTTCTGACAGATACATGCAGAGTGCTGCTGTGAAAGGTAGCCAAGCTAACGTGCTTTGTAACAAACAGTTTTGGGAATGCTATTCCTATTCCATCTTGCCTGATTTAGCCAACGAGTCAATCTGATTTAATTAACCCAGAGCTTTATTAATACAAATATTCCTATATTGATTGCTGGAGATGACGTATTTAGGGCTTAGTCATAAATCAGAGGCACTTAACTCTGCTGCATTTGCTCTTCCCTATTAAATCAATTTTAAAGATAAAATATTACCTGCTGGGATGACAGGCACAAATCTCCAACCATTTGCCAGCCCTTAGGAAGGTTACAATCTCAGATATCAGGCATGCAAACCCATTTTTCAGTTCAAAATCAATGCACTTGGGCAGAAGTGCAACAGACATAAAGGGCCTATGAGGGCATAGGGGAACTTGGCGGATTTAAATTGTCAAACCCTCCAGGATTGGTCTGGCTTGAGGATTAATCTCGCAGACCCTGTGAGGTGAAGAGCCAAGGGATACAAAAATAAGGGAGCGCTTTCTCTCCATATCTGCCAACACTCACAAAAATGTTGCTGATGAGAGACAGAAAGATCATTTTGGCTAATCAGGGTAATGTAGGTTGCATGACTTTTGATGATTGCTCCACGAATGTTTGAAACGAGATTTCTTGACTCCAGGTGGAAATTGGGGAAGAAGAATTAATACTGAAACAAAAACAGAAATTGCTGGAAAAGCTCAGCAGGTCTGGCAGCATCTGTGCAGAGAAATCAGAGTTAACGTTTCAGGTCGAGTGACCCTTCCTGAGAACTCGACCTGAAATTAATACTGGCAACTGTATGACCATCTTCACGCAGCCTTCAGCAACCTCCTTCCAGTTTTCAACTTACTTAATATGCTCCATTGTCCAATGGATCTGGTCCAAATGAATTGGAATCAAAACTTGGCTAGCACAACTGTAACTAAACAATGGTCTGTCTTTAAGGAAGAGATGGAATAGACATGGTCAAGATATATTCCTGTGACGGGAAAAAAAGTACAGCAAACCAATCCAGAGTTCACTGGATGAGAAAAAGAGATTGATAAGGACGCAAAAGAAAAAGTGTGCTTATTACTGATGTTACATAGATAATACAACTGACAAATATGGAACATACAGGAAGTTCAAAAGAACATTGAACAAAAAATACAAAGAGCAAAGACAGAATGAGACGAGACTGGCAGCTAATATAGAATAAGGAATTCAAAGGTCTTCTGTGGTAAGAGTGCGATAAATGGGGCCAATTAGAGGCCAAACTAGGAGATTTATGCATGAAGGCAGTGGGGACAGCTGAAGTATTCATCAACAATTTGCATCTGTCTTTACCATGGATGATGGCACTACACAGGTCATGGTAAAAAAAAACGGAGGTAGTTCAGACACCTGAAGGGCAACATTGGATAAAGCTGTCTGGAAGTAAATGTTGATAAGGCACCAGGACCAGAAGAGATACATTGAAAATACCAAGGAAAGCAAGAGTGGAAACTGCAGACATACTGGTCATGACCTTCCGAACTTCCTGAGACTCCGGAGCAGTTCTGGAGGACTGGAGAACTGTAAATGTTACACCTTTGGTGAAAGAAAGGATGTAAAGGTAGGTCCACCAACCACATGCCAATCATTTTAACCTCAGTGCTGGGGAAAATTCTGGAAACGAAAATCTGTTTCAAAAGTAATAGTCACATGGGCAAATGTAGGTTAAGAAAGGAAAGCCAGCATAAATCTGTTAACAGCAAATTTTGTTTAACTCACTTGTTGGGGTGTTTTTTAAGGTAACAGAGAGGGTTGATTGGGGTAATGCTATTGATGTGATGTACATGGACTTCCAAAGGACATTTAACTCAATGTGAGCAAACCTACCGCTCGTGGATTAAAAGGGACAACAGCAACATGGATGCGATTGAACTGGATGATCAGCCATGATCGTGAAGAATGGCAGAACAGCCTCAAAGGGCCGAACGGCCTCCTCCTGTTCCTATCCTCTGTGTTTCTATATTTCTATGATCGATTAGGCGACAGGAAATGGCGTAATGATTGATGGCTGTTTTATGGGGAACAGAAATGTCAAAGTGGAGTTGGAGTAATGAGTTTTAGAAGCTCTGCTCTGACCAATATATACATAGTGATCACCAAAGCCTTGGTGCACAAAGCACAATTTTAAAATTTGTGGACAATACAGATGTTGGAAGCATTGTAAGGTACAAAGAAGGCAGTGTAGAAATTAAAAAGGACATAGGCGGGCTGGTGGAATCAGCAGGTAAGTGACAGAGGAAAGGCAGAGAAGAACGAAGCAATTTATTTTGGTAGGAAGAATGCAGAGAAGCAATTTAAAACAAGTGGTTAAATTCTAAAAGGGGTGCACACATTGAAGATGTGTGTCTATGTACACTAGCCACCTAATATGGTAATACAGTGAGACCGCCTGAGCACCACTCCCTTTTGCTACCAAGGGAGCTGTACCTACATTGAAATCCATCAGGTAATGAAAATGCATGCTTTGTTTAATGCCTTCAGTCACATCAATCAAACTTGTTTCCTTGCAATCCCATTTTCATTGAAGATCTCCGGTCTCAATACTCAGCAGTGTTAATAACACACACTGGCTGTAGCCATTCTACGATGACTGAGTGACACCCGCATCCTACAAATGAATAAATAAAACAAGTCAAAAGGTCAACCAAGCATGTACCACCTGAATTGGTTGCGTGGTAGCAGTGAATGAAGGCCAGTGTTCACTCCGTCTCATGGTCTTCCCACATTCACTCTGCTAGGTTAACCTTTGGTTATCAATGACTTGATTTCCAGGCCATACAGTGGGAGCCTGCAGCATTGACAGAATGGTGGCTCAGTGGTTAGCACGGCTACCTCACAGCGCTTGGGAGCTGGGTTCAATTTGACCCTCAGGCAACAGTCTGTACGGAGGTTGCACGTTCTCCCTGTGGCTATATGGGCTTCTTCCAGGTGCTCAGTGCAAAGATGTGCAGCTTTTGGTGGACTGGCCGAAGGTTAACTGCACACAGTGTCCAGGCAGGATGTGCAGGCTAGGGTGCATTAGCCATGGGAAAAGCAGGGTTACAGGGATAGGGTAGGGAGGCGGTTTTGGGTGGGATCTGCTCCTCAGAAGGGTTGCTGTGGACTCGATGGGACAAATGGCCTGCTTCCACACAGTAGGGATTCTATGATTTATGAAGGTTGACGTTGGAGACAGAGCAGCATTTACATAAAGGGATGTTGGCTTTCCTGGGGCTTTTGCAAGAGCAGTATGAAGCAACTCAGACAATTAGTTGGCGAACTCACCTACTATGTAAGTATGTTTATAACTTAAACTTTCAAACTTGGATTTTACAGCCCAATGATCCCAGGCAGTCCCCCTTAGCTTGCCAAGATGTGGCTGCCTTTTACCGGAACAATTCATTTTAACTGAAGTGCTCTCCAACAAATCCCCAGGGTCGGAGGGTTTGGGCTACAGGGAGAGGCTGAATAGGCCGGGATTATTTTCCCTGGAGCGTCGGAGGCTGAGAGGTAACTTATAGAAGTTGATAAAACCATGAGGGGCATAGTCAGAGTGAATAGCCAAGGTCTTTTCCTCAGGGCAGGGGAGGCCAAAACTAGAGGAGATAGGTTTAAGGTGAGAGGGGAATAATTTGAAAAGGACCTAAGGGGCCACTTTTTCACACAGAGGGTGGTGCATGTACGGAATGAGCTGCCAGAGGAAGTGGTGGAGGCTGGTACAATGATAACATTTAAAAGTTTTCTGGATGGGTACATGAATGGGATGGGTTTAGAGGGATAATGAGCCAAATGCTGGCAAATGGGACTAGATTAATTTAGGATATCTGGTCGGCATGGACAAGTTGGACCGAAGGGTCTGTTTCTATGCTGTACAGCTCTATAACTCTATGGTGCCCCATTCAGCACAGGCAGGGGAGGCTGTGACAGTTTTAATCTACCAGTCTATGATAAATGGTGCCAGTGCTCCCCCCAGCTGGAGATGCCAAGAATAGGTGAAGGTAGAGCCAGTTGCTGACAGTGTTGTTATCTCCCACAGTACACCTTTCAGGGGCATGCTGGTAACATCATCACCGTATCATAGCATGTGACCTGAGGGTATAAACACCTCAGACCCCACCTTCACTGGAAACATGACATGCTGAGGGAAATTGTTTGCGACCGAATAACTGAGTATTAGTCTGGATACCGAAGTGTCTGTGAACATAATATATTAGGAGCTTCAATAAACATCTGTCAAATCTTTCAATACCACATTATCTATGTCTGGTTGCTATGTATACAAGGTATATACAAGGTAGCAGGCACAGTCCACACCATGCTGCCAATGCAGGTGGCACATGCTTGGTTGACCTTTTGATTTTTTCTATTTATTCATTTGTAGGATGTGAGCGTCACTGGCTGGTTCCTGTCCATCCTTAATTGCCCCTTGAGAAGGTGGTGGTGAGCTGCCTTCTTGAACCGCTGCAGTCCTCCTGCTGTGGGTTGACCCACAGTGCCAGATTCTGGCTAAGCAGTGGGCAGCAAGAGCACAAAGTGAGGGGAGACTGTGACTGTTATCTTTATTGTGGCTGGAATAGCCTTCTGGCACCACAAAGGACAAATTTCCGTTGATGTGAAGGGTCCATTCTGCATTCAGACCTACTCCAAAAACTGTACTTCACTCTGGTGGCAAAATCACAAGAGTTCCGCACTCAGGCCCTGGGTTAGTTAGGGAATTGATTTATCTATGTCATCAGGTTACCACTGCCATCATTTTATCCGCAAAACCCCCAAGGTCAACATCAAAACTGGTCAGATTTTGAGCGGGTATATAACCAACTCGATTTTAGCTGCCCACCTGGACAGATAGGGTTAAAAATGACCTCCTTATTTCCGTTATAGAGCAAACGATGAGAAGATATATATATTTTCCGGCAATATTCTTCCTCTGGGTGAATGACGATTTGCAGAGGATCTCTGGGAATGTGACAATATTTACCAGAAAGCCCACATATTGAAATACTTAGAAACCACATGAATGAAATGAACCCCATGCTTTCTAGCTTCAGTAAAATGACGGGGGGGTGGTGGTGGTGAAAAAAAGCCAAGAGCCTTTGTTTGGGATAATCAGCGCCGTCCTCAAGCTGGCAAATGATGTCAGTGAGGAACAGCAGCAGACCAATGCAGAACAGAAGGAGGCCAAGAATTGATCAGTGTGAGGTCCTCATCAGGGAGTGTGTGGGAGACAGAAGGGAAACCAGTACTGGAGATGTATAATGAATAGTATCGAATTGCAGGAGATCAATCATATCCAATACTGTCAAAAGAACTAGGAGGACAAGGTTTGACAAGCCATCATACTTAACAGGAGCACAAGACATTCATATTGTACTTAGGTATATTTGTACCTAACGTTATAAAGATTTTAATGCGGCCTTTTCAACTTTAGTTTTTTTTTCATTTTTCCAATTTATACCTAAGATTTTGATTTGATTTTTTATTGTCACATGTATCTAGGCACAGTGAAAAGTGTTTTTTTTTGCATTCAGTACAGGTAGATCATAACATACAAAAATCAGAGGGCGATAGAACAGAGCGCGGAATACAAAGTTGCGGCTGCAGAGAAGATGCGCAAAAAGAAAGAACACGAGGTTTGAAATTAGAGAGGTCCATTCAGCAGTCAAGTAACAGCGGGGAAGAAGCTGTTCTTGAACCTCTTGGTGCGTGTGTTTAAGCTTTGGTATCTTCTCCGTGACGGAAGAGGATGGAAGAGATTACAACCGGCGTGGGAGGGGTCTTTGATGATGTTGGCTGCCTTCCCGAGGCAGCGAGAAGTGTAGATGGAGTCTATGGATGGGAGGTTGGCTTGTGTGATGAACTGGGCTGCGTTCACAACTCTCTCTAGTTTCTCATGGCCCTGGGCAGAGCAGTTGCTGTGCCAATCTGTGATGCATCCAGACAGAATGCTTGTTATGGTACATCTATAAAAGTTGGTCAGAGTACCTTTGCACCTAAGATGGCACTAGAAGTGGTCACTTTGTACACTTTTCGCTGTACACTGTATCCATGTACTTGAGTACATGTGACAATAAACCTAATTTTAAATTCCACAATTCTAATCGAAATGAACATTCTCTGGTCAGCTGCAGAGCAGAGCTCCTGGTGATTTTGCTCAGAAATCCAACCCGTATTGGATACACTATGGATGACACAAAAAGCCAAGGTGCGTGTCATTCAAACGGGGTGTCCAAACTCCCTAACTTCTTAGGGTACCACTACTACACAAATTTGACAAATGCAGTTCCTGCACTGCCCCACTCTTACGAACTCCACAGTAATATCATCAATGAAGACAAATTTACATCGATTTACAAGACATTTTGGTGCCACAGAAACTAGAATGAGAGGTCCCACAACCCATTGACCTCAGAATCCTTGGAAATCAACAAAATTTCAGCTGATCCTCAAGGTCACTTTCAAATTCAAGCCTTGAAGATCAAATGGCAACAAATTGGGGACCTCTCAGTCATTAATTCGTGAAAGTGGTCAAAAGCTCACCAACCAAGAGGAGAATTTGACCTGTCTTGAAGTTACACCCAGCGACATTAGCACAGGTCTGCTTGGTGCACTTTGGTCATGAACTTTTTTGAAAGAAGACTATTATTTGAAAAAGAAAAATACCAAGCTAAAAAGAAGCGGTTTTCCACTTCCCTTATAAAACTGAATTTTACAATGTTGGCACAGACCATAATGAGCAATTGGAGAGGCTGGATCCTTTCCTTCCAGTTGCCCTGTGGCAATTTCACAGGCATGTTCCATTAATTGGCTTGCAGGCATTTTTTTAGTTATTTAGTCATGGAATGTGGGCATCTCTGATTAGGCCAGCATTTATTGCCCATCCCTAATTGGCCAGAGGACAGTTAAGAGTCAACCACATTGCTGTGGGTCTGGAGTCACATGTAGGCCAGGATGGCAGTTTCCTTCCGTAAAGGACATTCACAAACCAGAACCTGGCAATTTCTTCACAGTCATCAGCAGACACAATTCCAGATTCTTTTTTGAGTTGAAACTTCACCATTTACCATGGCAGGATTTGAACCTGGGTTCTCAGGACATTGGCTGAGTTTCTAGATTAATGGGGCCTAGCAATAATACCACGAGGCCATCACCTCCTCAGAGATTTTGCTATCTAGGTTAGGAATGTTGGGCAGACTCTCGAAACTGGATAGTTCGAGGCCTTTTGGGTTTTGAGAGGAAACACTCTGAAATACAGGATAAGTAACTGAGATGGTGCTTCAAGACAAAGGCACCCTCTTGTTAACATTCTTAAATCATTAATTTAAAAGAAACAGCAGGCCACCACTATGAGGCAGGGATAGGTGGCAGAGTCAATAAGGGCAAAGCCTTCTACAAATTGGCTTTTGGTTGGACCTGTGGCCAGGGAGGGAGAGAGGCAGGGACTGGGCCTGGGCTTGCCACTGTGCACACATTTCCAAGCAGTTAAACCTACACATTACAGCAAGATATCGGAGGCTATAATCGGGTAACTGAGCCAGGCACAAGCCTTCCACAGGTGGCTGGCATCGAGAATGGGGCCCAGAAAGCTTTCCTGTACAAAAACAGAAGTTGCTGGAAAAGCTCAGCAGGTCCGGCAACATCGGCGAAGAAAAAAAAAAATCAGAGTTAACGTTTCGCGTCCGGTGACCCTTCCTCAGAACAGGCTTTCCTGTAGTCGCCCTGCAATTTTTCTTCCTCAAGAAGGTCCTCACTTCTATCTAACTAAGGACACCGCTACATCCTGGGTGTGATGGCACTCTCTCTACCTTGGAGCTCTTCATACAACACGCCAGCCAAAGGTCAGTATTGACTGAGAAGCTCGTTTCTCCAAGACAGCGAGAGTCTCAGCATTCACAAAATGCCACTGAAGGCAATAGTTGCAGTCTACGCCATAGATAATACGCACGCATTGCCAAGGTATGCTACCACATTAGACTGATGGAGGTGTATAGGTCTGGATGAGGTTTTGAATATGGAGGGCAATCATAAAAGAATTTAGACATGCGGATCATGTCTAATCTAGAGGTAGCAGAGGGCCACATGTCAGCTACTGCTTGAGCAGATCAGAATATGGCTTGCAGAACTGTGTCCCAATGAATGTTTATGAGGGTTTGAGGATGGAAGGTGGCTAGGACGGTGCTGGAACAGCCAAAACTATTGCAGGACTAAATTGTGTCACCATCCTCCAATTGCATCACTTTCAAACTTCCACCTGCCTCCAATTATTTTCCAACCAGAAACCTGCACGCAAACCTAAGCTTGGCATAGGTCAAAGGGAATGGATCTCCACCAAAGTTCCCACTCCATTACACCCCGTAAGTTGGTACTTGTGGGACACAACGGAAATAAGAAGCAGTCCCTGGTGTTTTTACGGCTGCTGATAAAATTTCGTCAAGTCCTTAATGGCTAAAACCTCAGTGATCATAACTCCCACTTTCTACTGCCAAAGTAACTCAACCTCTTATTGCCTGTATCATAAGTTCCAGTTAGGTCCTTGCTACACCTGCGAATTACCACTCCATTTTCCTGGCTTTTTCACTCTCCTCAAATATGTCGCTGCCTCCCAAATTGTTGCTTGAAAGTATTTCAGATCAGTCCCTGTCAGGTGTCTACCACACTGACACAGCACTGCAACAGCTTTGGGTAAGGTCCCAAGTGACCCTCTTCAGTCGTCACTGCTTCTCCATGCCCTTTGACACACAGTCCCCTCCACTGTTGGCTCAGTGAGAGTTTCCTAACTTGGTTCTTCACTGACCGATCCAATGACAATGAGAAGATCTTCAGTAGTTGTGAATTAAACAGGAGGGCAGACATCAAATGATTAGTTGAGCACATATAAAGAGATGCAGTGGTTGGTTGGCTCGCAGAGCTAGTTCATTGTACCGCAGACGTTTCATTACCCTTTCGGTGCAGCCTCCGAAGAAGCGTTGGTGCGTTTTCCCACCTGGTATTTAAACCCTGGTGTCTGTTGAGCTGGATTACCTCACTTCCGGTTTTCCTTCGCATTGGAGTATACGGGGTCAAGCTCTTTGTGTTTGTTGATGGCTTTCTTTGTGGAGTACTGGGCTTCTAGGAATTCTCGTGCTTGTCTCTGCTTTGCTTGTCCCAGGATCCTGGTGTTGTCCCAGTCGAATTGGTGGTTCTCCTTATCCATGTGGATAGAGATGAGTGAGTATTGGTCGTGTCTTTTTGTAGCCAAGTGGTGTCTGTGTCTCGAGATAACAAGGTGTACAGCTGGATGAACACAGCAGGCCAAGCAGCATCAGAGGAGCAGGAAGGCTGACGTTTCGGGCCTAGACCCTTCCCCAGAAATGGGGGAGGGGAAGGGGTTTCTGAAATAAATAGAGAGAGAGGGAGGAGGATAGAAGATGGATAGAGGAGAAGATAGGTGGAGAGGAGACAGACAGGTCAAAGAGGCGGGGATGGAGACCCTTGTTGTTAATTTCCTTCCTGTTTGTCCGATGTAATGTTTGTCACAGTCTCTGCAGAGAATCTTGGAAATGACATTAGTCCTGTCCATAGTGGGTCGTGGGTCTTTGGTTCGGGCGAGCAGTTGGCGTAGGGTTGATGTAGGTTTGTGTGCTACTCTGATGCCCAGTGGTCGTAGGAGTCTTGTGGTCAGTTCAGATGTGTTCCTGATGTAAGGTAGCATGATGAGTGTGTCGCGGCATGTAGTATCTTCCTGGTGTCCTTCATGTAATAGGCATCTTCTGACCCAGTTTTTCAGATATCCGTTGTCTTTGAATACTTGGAAGAGGTATTAGAACATAGAACATAGAACATTACAGCGCCGTACAGGCCCTTCGGCCCTCGATGTTGCACTGACCTGTGAAACCAATCTGAAGCCCATCTAACCTACACTATTCCATTATCATCCATATATTTATCCAACAACCATTTAAATGCCCTTAAAGTTGGCGAGTCTACAACTGCTGCAGGCAGGGCATTCCATGCCCTTACTATTCTCTGAGTAAAGATTCTTCTTCTTGGCATAGCTCTGTGTTGCTGCAGTGTGTTGCTGCCCATTTAAATAATGTTCTCATGCAACTTCATTTGTGTGCGTTAGGGTGGTTACTTGGTAAATTCAGTACTTGGTCGGTGTGTGTGGCTTTCCTGTTTACCTTTGTTAGGAATTCCCCATTGGTCCTGCATTCCACCATGACGTCCAGGAATGGGAGCTGCTTGCTCTTCTCCTCTTCTCTGGTGAATTTGATCCCAGCGAGAGTGTTGTATATTAGTTTGTGTGTCTCCTCTAGTTTGATCTGTTTAATAATGACAAAGGTGTCATCCACGTAGCCTATCTATAGTTTCGGTTGGATTAGCGGAAGGGCCGTACTTTCAAGTCTCTGCGTCACTGCTTCAGCTCTTAGTCGGAGATAGGTGATCCCATGGGTGTCCCGTTGACCGGTTCGTATATTTGGCCGTTAAAGGTGAAGTGGGTGGTGAGGCATAGGTCCAGTAGCTTCAGCATGTTGTTTATGGAGATGGTGTCACTGGGGACTTGTTCCTGTTTTAATACTGCGTTGTTTCCCTTACTAGTGGTAAGTCTGTCGATGTGAATAAGGCCGTAACGTTAAACGATATCATGGTCTCGTCGTCATCCATTCTTATGTCCTTGATGGAATTCAGGAACTGTTGGGCTGAGTGGATTGAGTGTGGCGACTCCACTCCATTGTGAAGGAAAACCGGAAGTGAGGTAACCCAGCTCAAAGGACACCAGAGTTTAAACACCAGGCGGGAAGACACGACAGCGCTTCATCGGAAAATGCACTGATGATGTTACTCAGCAGGGTAATGAAATATCTGCGGAACAATGAACCAGCTCGGCGAGCCAACCGACCACAACATCCACAACCGGAGCTACAAATCTACTCTAAAACCTTAGACATATAAAGAGACACTTGGAGGAGGGTGAGGAGCTTCTCTGGGCTGGAGTCCTCCTTTTCTCCATGGGAGATATGGAATGAGGGTTTATTGCACACAGCAGTTTTATTGGTTAAGTCGGCTCACAGACTCCCAGGACACCTACAATTTCGGCAACCTCAAAAAGCCCATTTATGTTGGGTGTGGGACGGGGGGTTGAGATTGTTACACATCTCCTTCTGGAATGTGCCAATGCAAAGGAAGACGGATGCAGCAGCTTTTTGATGAGGTAATCCCGAGCAGCTCTGTGACACAGGACTCTGCTCCCTGGGACGCACACAGAGACAAACGTTGACTGCACCTGGAGGACCACAAACTCGGTGGAAGACACTGTCTGGGGTTTGCCCAAAACCTGTTGGCCTTCCAGGTCAAGGAGTCGATCCCGACCGAGTGTTGCAGGCTGGCACACTCCAAGGTCTGGCACTATGTGCTGAGGGATGCACTAAAGCTTGGGGCACCTGCTGCGAAGGCACAGTGGGGAAAGGCCACTGCCTGAGGTCTTTGTGCTGAAGTTAAATGGGGTGGGGACCAGATATCGGACCCTCCCACTGCCTCAGTGATGTAAACATAGTCTTGTATGTGTAAGAGATGTCTTGGTTTGTTTGGATACAGTCAAACTCCAGTGTCTGTTTGTTTCCTCAACACACTACTGTACTGCGTTTGTGTCTAAGTTTTCATATGTAAAGATATTTTTATGAATAAAGTGTGTTTCTAAAATTAAAATAAGTTGCAAACCCTTTCGTTACTATTGGAGGGGGCTATTCCTCTCCAGGTTTATTTTCACTTCATTCGAACGGTGCTAGTCTTTTGCGTCCCTCTGTGTTGGGTGGCAAGTGGATCAGAGGACTGCATGCTGGGTTTGCTCCTGGACTTGGCCAAGCTGGCTGACAACAAGCCCAGGAAGCAAGCTTTTGAGGTGGCTGATCAACCCCAGCATCTCGCTCTGGTCCGCAGTTACACCGTCAGCCTGGTATCCCTGGACAGGGGGCACGTTTAGTTGGCCAATGCGCTCCTGACCTTCCACAACTTATGGGCACCGCTGGGGCTTCGAGTGGATCATTTTTACCCTCAACATGTTACCTTTATCGAACGAGTTTGCTTGTTTCCGGGAAGGGTTGCTTCTTGATTAGTTCATTTGTTCGCTTGTTTTTAGTTTGCTTAAAGTGTACAAGAAGAGACATTTATTGTCACTGAAGCTGGTTTATAGAGTTAAGACTTACATTGTAATGTTTCACTTTGTGAATAAATTGTAAACAAAGTAAAGACTGATTTCTGATTTCTTTCCACCACTTCCGGAGTTCAAAAATAATGGCTTCTCTTCCTGCCCCTGCACTGCTTCTGTAGAGTCTCTCAATGGATTTACACCCAGGTGGCTCAGTGGTTAGCGCTGCTGCCTCACAGCACCAGGGGCCCGGGTTCGATTCCACCCTATGGCGACTGTCTGTGTGGAGTTTGCACACTCTCCCCAAGTCTGTGTGGGTTTCCTCCCACAGTCCAAAGATGTGCAGGCTATAGTTGGATTGGCCATGCTTAATTGCCCCATAGTGTTCAGGGATGTGTAGATTAGGTGGGTTATAGGGGGATGGGACTGGGTGGGATGCTCCAAGGGTCGGTGTGGACTTGTTGGGCCAAAGGGCCTGTTTCCACACTGTAGGGATTCTATGATCTTTCATCTCAGAGATACCCGTTAGTGAATAGTTTAAAGTCAGGCAGGTCAGGTTCTTCAGGTCTGCTGGCAAAACCAGTTGCCACTCTCCATCACCACTTGTGACTCCTATAGGGACTGTGTAGTTAGTCTGCTTTGCTGTCACCTAACACGAGCCAAACCATCCATTCACAGAGTTCAGCATTGGGAAGACTGAAGACTCTCGCCAGTGAATGTTTCTGGGTGAATCAGCTTACTTGCAACCCTGGCATCTGAACTGAGATCAGAATATTCTTTCGAGCCCGCTGACTATTTATTTCCACCTCTGTAAAGTCATCCATAGCCACCTCCATGCCTTTTTGACTTCAAGACTTCAACAGTTCAAAGAATTTCTCCCAACATCCGACCTCCTTAATCATTCAGCTGATGCAGAACTCAGGACACTGCGGGTGGACTACAGCATTTCAAGAAGGTGGCTCGAACCATCTTCTCAAGACCAACTCAGGATGGGCAGGTTGGCTTGACCAACAATGCTTATAGAAAAAAAACAAACACTTTGCACCCTTCATTCTCTTATCAACCTGTTTGATAATGTCATGACTCAGTTCTGGAGCAAGTAGGACTTGAACATGGGCCTCCTGGTTCAGAGATATGATTGCTACGACTGCACAGCAAGACCCCAATGTTGCAGCCTTTATTTATATTCAGAAGTGCTCTTACACACAACTGAACATTTCACTCTCCATCACTAAACCACACCTGGTGTTTTCTTCCCACCCATCAGTAAATCACTCATGCTTTCTAATTGATTCATTCACATACATCAAGCCCAATGCAGAGCATCAAAGGTGAGGGAGAGGTGGGGAGACAGGGAGCGGGTACTGTACACCCTTCATCATTTATAACTGGTTCAATTTGCCTGGTTTAGACTTCATTAGTCTGGCTTCATGTCCGACTCAAAAGTGCGAGGTGGACTCTCTTGGAAAGGCCCCCTTAAGTTGATGCTCATTTTTCGCTGGCATTTCTATGTGCAACGTACAAGATTTTACATAACAAAAGATATTTAACTCACTGAGAAGGGACTTTTGTATGCAACTGAAACTAATGAAATTATTCAGTCTATATCTTAAATTCGTTTTTAGCGATTTTACTCCATCCCTCACAGATGGAGCACCATTGTTAAAAGACCTATTTTCAGTGATAAACCCATTTTCAGTTGCATTAATAGAACTGCACCAGGTTACTAAAATATATCAAACAATGCATTTTAATAGAATGAAAAGAAATAACTACTTTCTTCAATGGTGTTCTGATTAAATTGTATCACTGAAGGTTTTACATTTAAGAAAATGCGCATTAATTTCATCAGCATTTTAATATAACCAATGCAACTTTGATCGCATTTTAGGTACAATTCCCTCATTGAGGGAGAACCGCTGTTTTTGATACATTCACCTTTTAGCATCTTGCGAGGGTGGGCTGAGTGAGATTGAGAAGCCAGGATATTGAGTGGGAGTGGGGGTGGAATTCTATTGAACGAATTCCAATCCCCCGTAGTACTGCCTGCTGATCGTTCGATGCACTGTCCTGCAGTGAGCATCAGACAAAAGTAGCATGCACTTCCCAGTGAGACTGTCCTGCCAAACAACCCCCAATCAACAGAGTAAATTGGACGCGGAATTTCTGCTGTCACTTTACTGAAAGGCTGCAGGATTCAGACAAGTTCCTCTTAAAAGTTACAAGGGCTCTAAGCCATAATAGGTAATGATGTAATTGTGGTGGCATTCCATAATTAAAACATGTCGTTACCACTAATACCATAAGCAAGGACATTCTCTTCTGTGTCAGGAAAACAAGCAGCTCATTTTTTGCAGCTAATCCACCTCTTTGCATCTATTCATTGCCATGGCTACCTCAGGCCCCTTAGAACCAGACCTAATTAGCACAGTGGACCTAATTGGTTACATGATATTTGTTGCCGGAGCACGGAACATTTATTTAGTACATGCCAGCACCCAAGGCACGGATTATTAGTGATCTGTCTCCTTTTCTCTCGTTCTGAAATCATTCCAGGAGGAAAATGAGGAGCAGCTTGATTGTGACACCTTCCAACATCCAAAACAGTTACTATGGCAATATTTACGATGTCTCCAAATCTGAGTTTGATTCAATTTTTTGGTGTCAGATTAGATAAAGGAAGTCTTCAGTGTTGCCAACTGTTAGTTGTGGTCTCTCCCATTCAGTTCTTTCTGTTACTCAAGTAAATCAGACATTTAGCGGAAATCAGTTTCTGGTTTGCTGAAAAATAGTTGAATACTGTAGCCATAGGGTGCTAGGGCACAGTTTCTTGCCAATGACTTCCCATATAGCAAGGTTCCAACATGCGCTCTTGTCTTGGAGAAAGAAACGGTCACAGCCACCAACCACTTCCTATGGGCCAGGAATTAAGGGTGTGATATTTATCTACCTGGCCGTCCTTGATACCTTGCGGCATTTTCCACCCCTATCATAATGCACACTGGGTTGGGTTTGTTTTTGAGATAAATTGCTTGTAAAAATGTTCCTGTATCTTGGGCCGATCTAGTGATTAGTGGGGTTTTTTTTATTCATTCACAGGATGAGGGTGTTGCTGGCTAGGCGAGCATTCAATGCCCATCCCTAATTGCCCAGAGGGCAGTTAAGAGTCAACCACATTGCTGTGGGTTTGGAGTCACATGTAGGCCAGGCCAGGTAAGGATGGCAGTTTCCTTCCCTAAAGGACATTATTGAATCTGATGAGTTTTTCCGACGATCGGCAATGAGTTCATCATCATCATTAGACTCTTAATTCCAGATTTGCTCTGCACGTTCAATTCAAATTCCATCATTTGCCATGGTGGGATTCAAACCCAGGTCCCCAAAACGTTACCTGGGTGTCCGGATTAACAGTCCAGTGTTAATAACGCTAGGCCATTGCCATCCCTTAGTTAGGGTAACCTCGCCATACAGAATAGGCATTGCTCCCAGACGGCAAGAAAGTGTGTTGCATGGTAGTCATAAGTATATTTACTAGGTCATTAGGGATTTGGTACAGATACCTCTACTCCCTCTGAAAACCAAGGTAGGGCTGCTAGGCCAGGCAGCAGCAAAGTTGACTTTTCAGGTCAGGACCCGAAATGTCAACTTTTCCTGCTCCTCTGATGCTGCCTGGCCTGCTTGTCCCTCCAGCTCCACACTGTGCTATTTCTGACTCCAGCATGGGCAATTCTTACTATCTCTGGGTGAGTAGAAAGAACCACAGAACCCCTACAGTGTGGAAACAGGCCCTTCGGCCCAACAAGTCCACGCCAAACCTTACAGCATCCCACCCAGACACATCCCTGAACACTACAGGGCAATTTAGCATGGCCAATCCGCTTAACCTGCGCATCCGTGGACTGTGGGAGGAAACTGGAGCAAACCCACGCAGACATGGGGAGAATGCGCAAACTCCACAGAGACAGTTGCCTGAGGCTAGGATCGAACCCGCGTCCCTGGCACTGTGAGGCAGCAGTGCTAACCACTGAGCCACTGAGCCACCGTGCTACCCTACTGTTAGAACTGCTAGCCTCTGCTCTCAGGTTGCGTCAGGAGATTGGCTGGAGACAATGTAACATAAACACTAATCCCCTCAAATCCATCACCTTAGAGAACAAATTCCGTATTTTGACTATGTCCTGAATCCATGGATGTTGGTTTAGATCCATTGGCTTCAAATGCAGCTTAAACCTCTCAACGGGTTGAGCCAGCTGGAGATCTTCAGCCTGTGCTTTGTAACGGTTTCTCTGGTGAAGTAAAATTCCCAGCACTAATTCCATCACTGTCATTGAGTGTTCTGTTGTATCAACATATTCTCCAGGCCATTCCATCACCTGAGCATCATCAGTGAAAGAGTCCTGAGTGATGGTCAAGTGCATTGTGTTGTCCATTCTCGTTCAGTATTGCATCTTCTCACCAAATTTTGCTGAGTTTTAGCTTCCACTTTGAGTTCAGTCAGGACAGGAGTGGAGGTGTGGTGAGATATATGGAAAGACTGGGTTGACTGGGCTTGTACTCGCTGGAATTTGGAAGAATGGTTGGGGTGTTTGTGGAGATCTCAGAGAAACATATAAAATGCTGATGGGACTGGAGAGGCTAAATGTGGGAAGAATTTTCCTGATGTTGGGGAAGTTCAGAACAAGGGGTCGCTGTCTAAGATTAAGGGGTAAGCCATTCAGGAATGAGATGAGGAAGAATTTCTTCTCTCAGGGAACCTGTGGAATTCTCTCCCACAGGAAGCTGCTGGGGCCAGTTCACTGGATATATCCAAAAGGGAGCTGCACATGGCCCCTGAGGCTGAAGGGATCAAGGGGTATGGGGAGAGGCAGGAGAGGGATATTGAGATTATATGATCAGCCGTGATCTTATTGAATCGCGGTGCAGATTTGATGAGTGGCCGCCCCCTGCACCTATTTTCTATGTTTCTAATGAGACAGCAGCCCTATGATCTGGTAGGACTATCGTGACTTTACTTATTTTGACACACAGGTTTTACTTATTATGACACACAATAAATGTTCTTGTTATCTAAGAACACTGCCGTTTCAAAGGAAGAACGGCAGTAGCAAACTATGACAAGCAATCCCTGCACAATACCGCAAACGCTAGAGGTAGCAAATAGAAAACGCATTAACCATGTGGGCGAGCGATTTGAATTCTGGATTCAGTGTCCTTTTATTCTGCCCAGTTGGTACATCTTTGAAGCACAGTCATAATTCATTTATCAATTTCATCCGAACAACTAAAAAGGCCCCTCAGAAATGTACAATGAAAACCCATCATTACACAAAACTGATCAGAGCTCAAAAACATACTCCTCCCTCCAGTGACATTTGGCACTGTTCTCATTCTACATAATACCCTTGGGAATAAAAGCTGAATGCTGAGGAATAATTACTGCCTTGGCCCAGGCATTCCATAGGAAGCGTTATGCTTGGGTCAGGCATTCTCTATAATGCAGCAAAACCGGAATGGATTTCGCAAACGGAGATTCTGTACTTGGACCCAAGATACCTTCACTTGGAGTCGCCTGTACCTCTGATACTCAGCATGGGTCTTCGCTTTCCTCTTTTAGCAGCTGCCTGCAGTGACAATAAAAGAGAAGTCGGCCTGTTTCAATCCCATTTGACACACACAGTTAGTCTTTGAAATTTTGCGCACTTCATTCATTATTTACAAATGACATTAGACAGTTGTTGACTTATCTTTTGAATGGAGATCATCAATGCAGCAAGAACAATGTGACATGTGTTGGCAAGAATCACTGAGAATCCCTACAGAGTGGAAAGAGGCCAATCGGCCTTGGGCTGATACTCCGACGAGCATCCCAACAAGACCCAGCACCATCCCTCACCCCACCTTACTCTGGCTAATCTGCCTAAACTCCACATGTTTGGACTGTGGGACGAAACTCCCCACAGACACTCGGCCAAGGCTGGAAGAAACTCAGAGCCCTAGCCCTGTGACACAGCAGTGCTAGCCACTGTGCCACCCATGTAGCTGCATGCCACAATGTGGGTAGATGTGCTACATCTTCTGCCCTCTGACTCGATTCCAGCTGGCTGGTAAACTGAAAGGAGTTCCGAAGAAGAATCACTGGATCCCAAAAGTTAACCCTGCTTTCTCTCCACAGTTGCTGCCAGACCTGCTGAGTATCCCCCAGCAATTTCTGCTTTTGTTTGTGAAAGGACCCTGCTATTTTCTTACACAGTTCCTCCGTTCCCTTCATTTATTTCACAGCCACAGTTACAAACCCTGACAACCTGTAATTTCACTGTCTTCATTGTGGGGAATGAACAGCCTGGATACCTCTTGGTGTTCATTCATCCATCTTCTCCCAACGAAGTCATTGCCTGTCCTTATCCAGTTCACCCAATTCCCAAAATCTAGGTAAAACTGAAACAAAAAGGATTTAATCCAGCGCATGTACAGTCTCCAGGCTACTGTGAATGAACAGTGGTACTCTGTGCTATCATGACAGTACGTACATCAAAGGAATAGAATTAAACACACGCCTGAGGTTCTATAATTCACCCCTCACAAAAAGAATTTAGGAACAAATTACTGCAGATGCTGGAATCTACTGAAAAACAAAAAAATGCTGGAGATCACAGCAGGTCAACAGCATCCATGGAGAGAGAGCAAGCTAACGTTTCAAGTCTAGATGAGCTCTGACGAAGGGTCATCGAGACTCGAAACGTTAGCTTGCTCTCTCTCCATGAATGCTGCCGGACCCACTGTGATCTCCAGCACTTTTTGTTTCCACGAAAAGAATTAAATTCACATTCCGCTTCTAGGGGTCACACTCTAAGAATAAGGGGTAAGCCATTCAGGACTGGGATGAGGAAGAATTTCTTCACTCAGAGAGCTGTGAACCTGTGGAATTCTCTCCCACAAGAAGCTGTTGGGGGCCAGTTCATTAGGTATATTCCAGAGGGAGCTGGATGTGGTTCTTGTGGCTGAAGGAATGAAAGAGTACGGGGAGAGGCGGGAGCGGGATACTGAGCTTGCATGATCAGATATGGTCATGTTGAATGATGGTGCAGGCTCGAAGGGCTGAATGGCCTACTCCTGCTCCTAGTTTCAATGTTTCCAATGGCAAAAATCTTTCTCACTGCCCCCAACACAGGGCTGCAGGGCAGCACTGAAAAGAATCGTTTCCTTCTCCGTAAAGGATTATAAGTCACAATCTGTAAACCAGCGACTGAAGGTGTGTTCTGGGGCTTCAGTGAGAGTTCCTGTCAGTCGAGAATGCTTGAGAAATAAACACAATTCCTCTGCTAACGAGGTACAGCATTCACGCAGGGGTGCAGGAGCCTGGGAAACAGAATGCTTTTCATGTCATGGCTAATAAGCCAATATTACTGCAGGAGAGACAATCAGAATGAATGTGCAGTGTTTAAGTTTGACATTGTACAGCGCATGAAGCTAATAGCGTAATCAATGAGTCACCTACAGAAACAGAATGGGTACTGCTTCACAATGATTCATTCTCTTGCTGTTTGAGGCACTGGGCCAGCACTGAAGCACTTTCCATCTCTGTAATAACCTTAATGGAATGTGATTGCAGATGGCTGCTTCATAAATAAATAAATAAATGAAGCTAAACACAGGCCCGCTGGCAAAGACACAGAACTCTCCACATCTCGTCAATAAACTATTCTCAAATATTTAAAAGCTGAAAGCAGCAGAGAGACCAGTGCGCACAAATCACTGAAAGTGGCAGGGCGAGTTGAGAAAGCTATTGATTACGATTGTGGGACACTGGGCACCACATTTCGGAAAGGATATATGAAGACGTCAGACAGGACACAGAAATAATCCATGAGAACGATTCCAGGAATCAGGAACTTTGGTTACGGGGTGGACTGGATAAGCTCGGGCTCTTCTCCTTGGGTAAGGGAAGATCGGGAAGAGATTGGACAGCAGTGTTCAAAACCACTAAACACGCAATCTGGCCTGAATAGATTCATAGAGTCAGACAGCATGGAAATAGGCCCTTCAGTCCAATCTGCCCATGCCAACCATAATCCCAAACTAGATTAGTCCCACCTGCCTGCTCCTGGCCCATATCCCTCCAAACCTTTCCTATTCATGTACTTATCAAAATGTCTTTTAAACATTGTAACTGTACTCACATCCACCACTTCCTCTGGAAGTTCATTCCCCACATGGACTACTATCTGTAAAAACGTTGCCCCCCGTGTCTTTCTTAAATCTTTCTCCTTTCACTTTAAAAATATGCCCCCAGTCTTGAAATCCCCACGCTAGGAAAAAGACACCTGCCGTTCACCTTATCTATACTGCTCCTGATTTTATAAACCTCTATAGGGTCACCCCTCAACCTCCTACGCTCCAGTGAAAAAAGTCCCAGCCTATCCAGCCTCTGCTTATAACTCAAACCCTCCATTCCCAGCAGAATCCCGGTAAATCTTTTCGGAACCCTCTCCAGCTTGATGATATCCTTCCTATAACAGGGCGACCAGAACTGGATACAGTGCTCCAGAAGAGGCCTCACCAATGTCCTGTACAACCTCAACATGACTTCCTAACTCCTTTACCCAAAGGTCTGAGCAATGAGTGCAAGAGTGCGAAACGCCTGCTTAGTTACCCTGTCTATATGTGTTGCAATCCCCAAAGAAATATATACCTGAACCCCTAGGTCTCTGTATTTGTCAGATTGTTCCAAATGACAGACTCAAGGTCCCTGCATTTTCTTGGTCACACGCTCATCCACAGGTGGCAAAGCTTTTGACGGAGAGGTCCAGACACCACCGTCGGGACCATGTGGGAAAGTATTGAAGGTGTGTCCAATTAAATGGCAGCTTCCACAAGCCCCAACCAGTTCAGGGTGGTGGGTCTGCTCCTGACGCTGAAGACCCAACAGGGGACCACCACTGTGTAGAGACTGGCAGGGGTAGAAACAGCCAAAATAGGTGGACAAAAGACAGTGCACCTCCACATGGATGCTCTGCTGTCTACGGAGAGAGAAACCCCACTCACCTTCAACAGCTAGCCCATGGCCACAACTATGACCCTATGACGATGGTATCTTGGATCTGCTGAAGGCAGGAGTTACCGACACATTATAACGCGGATCTACCACTGGGAGACTGCCACGACTTGGTTCATGTTTCATACTCGGGGGCTTCTGGAAAATTCTGGCCTGCTTATGCAAAGTGCCATTATTGGGGGCTTCCATGTTTGGTGTAATGAGCTAAATGATGCTTCCAGTCATTTGTCTCATTTTGCACCAGCCCGTGTATTTTAATGTGCTTTGTGCCCCTTGGCAAGTTCTGTGAGCATTGAAGCTGCTGGTCCTCCGATCTGCTGCTTCCTCTCTCCTTCATGGCAATGGCACACCCCAAGATGGCTGCCATCTGCCATTGCTCCTTGTTCTAGCAGGTTCCTGCCTCCAGGTTACACTCGGCATCACTTATTGGATCCTGAGCCCGTCTCCAGCCCAACGAGAGCATTTTTCACCATGATATTGTGTGAATGATGCAGTTACAACACAGTGACAGGATCCAGGACACCCAGGAGGAAAATCAAACGCAGCCAAGGGCAACACTTTGGCTCAGTGGATAGCACTGCTGCCTCACAGCACCAGGGACCAGGGTTCGATTCCAGCCTCGGGTGACTGTCTGTGTGGAGTTTGCACATTCTCCCTGTGTTTTATAGAATCTGTACAGCGTGGTAGCAGGTCATTTGGTCCATCGAGTCCACTCTGGCCCTCTGAAGAGCATGTCACCCCCACCCCCCGACACATTCTCCTACCCTATCCTTGTAATCCTGCTTTTCCCATGGCCAACCCACCTAACCTAGACATATTTGGACTGTGGGAGGAAACCAGGGCACCCAGTGGAAACCCACAAGGAGAACGTGCAAACTCTGCACAGACAGACAACCGAGGGAGGGATCACTTCCTCCCACAGTCCAAAGATGTGAAGGGTAGGTGGATAGGCCATGGGAAATGCAGGGTTACAGGGATGGGGTGGGTCTGGGGAGGATGCTCTTCAGAGGGGCCGTGTTGATGTGTTGGGCTGATTGGCCTGGTTGCACACTATAGGGATTCTATGGTTCAAACCAGACTGTGGGATCAAACTTCATATTCTCTATCCTCCCACAATACTATAGATCTCACGATAAGAGGATACTCCATTCACATACAATCAATGGTAACTTGACAACGTCATCAACCTAGCCAACAGAGGAAAGGCACAATGTGCATTTATATCGCATCAGCTTAGACTATTACAGAAATAGCTGCATTACGGCTCATCTACTTTTAGGGGAACTTTTATACAATGTGGAGATGCGTCACCTCCTGTCCCCCAACAGTATGACCGGTGCCAACATCCGTACGGCAAGCAATTGTTGCATCATAATTCTATCAATTCCCCACTCGAAGCTTGGGGTGTGACTGTTACTTTTGTGGAATGGAGGCATGCGTTACGATGTCTCCCATTTGGAACAGGATTGTGACAATCATAATTACAGACCCAGGAGCGATGACAAGAGAGCTGGATGTATATGGCTGGACTCGAAATCGGGGACAGGATGCTTAGATTCTGACAGGGAGGTCAACAATTGGGATGGGCATGGAAATTCGCCCCACCAACTGGCATGTTGGATTCATCCCACCCCTGGGCTATTCTCGCAGGGTTGGGTGGGGAACTGGCAAAGCTGTTCAGCCACGTGATGAGAAGCCAATTAGGGGCATTCAATACCTCTTTTCAGAGGCAGAATATGTTGCAGAAGGCAATAGTGCTGAAAGGGTTAATGTTGGAGATGATATTAAGCTCCATCTAATCGGATCATAGTCATGGGTGGGGAAGAAGCAGACGATATGTGGTGAAGTCTTATATCCATGGGTCCCTGCACAGTCTCAGTAACAATGTCTAAATACTGTCGATTTGTACCTGTGCTATCAAGCAATGAACCTCCACCTTGTTTAAGGCAGGAGTCTCTCCTCTTTGAGACTGACTCACGATTTTCTTCTGACATTCTAAACTAAGCAGGTTCTTCGAGCCAGTCAATGGAAGGAGGTTGTTGGTCGCCAACGCCTCCGACCACAAGCCAGGGATCCTTCACGCGGCAGCACATCCGGGATCCTGGGTTTGTCAGTGAGGAACAAGGGGCAAGTACTCCAGGCAGGCTTTCGGGCCCTCTCTGCTTGCTTAACTCCGCAGTGGTTCTGTGGCTTGAAGGGGTTTTATTAAATTTCACTTCTTTAAAAGAATAATTGGAGACAGGGTTCCATCAATGGAGGTGCCATCTCTCTCACTTGCCCAAGCAGGAAGCCTCCAGCTTCCTTATACCTCTAGGCCCTCCAGTTATTCTAAATTCTTAACGGCCTCTGGCCATTAAATTAGGTCAATTCAGGGGGGAAAAAATGACTGCAAGGAGACAAACTCCCCACAGGGCAGGCTCTGCCAATGATCTGAACTTGACTGAAGCGCGTTGGGGTACATTCTGTCCTACGTCTCAGAAGCTGGAAGTCAGGAATAAATTTTCAACATGCGTGCAGCCTGGATGTAAAATAACCTTGTGAACTGGCCAATGGTTAAAAAAACATGTGCCGCTGACTTTAAACTCATTGCAGCTTTTAAAATAAAACTTCCCTCCTCGTCCACTATCCCTGCCTCAGACAGGCTGATCGCGAATATTCTATCACTGGCAAAAATCTATTGGCTGTCACTCTATCATAACATTGCAAAGGAACAGGCTGCGGTGTCTTCTATCCATGGAAAATATTTTAAGTGCACAGAAAGGAAATCATAATTGCTGTGCTGTCATTCTGCTCAGAGTTCTCATTTCAAACAATTAGGAAATTGAAAGTCATTTCAATGGGATTTCCTTTTAACAGCAAGTGAGATCCGAGAAGAGGGGGTGGGGTTTGTATAAGCAGTAAAGCAGATGATTGCATCTTTTTACAAGGGCTCCTGGGGGATCTTAAACTGCATGTCACTGCAATATGAGTTAAAGTCACTGTTCGATTTAATTAACGGAGGCCACATACCGAGCACTACAAATATAATGAGATGCAGGCTGTGAGTGAAAATGCAGATTTAAATTGTAATATATCAGATTAAAACATCAGTGCTGGCCCAGCCGTTAAACAGCCTTTAACCCTTTCAGGACTAGACAGGGACAGCTTATCCCAAACATAAGCAAATAGAATAGACTCGAGTAGAATAGAATGCAATGGAATAGCAATTTATTGTCACTTGTCTTGATGAAAATACAGTGAGATGTGAATAAGTCGCCACACCTCAGTGCCATTTTAATTACAGAAATATACTTGAGACAAAGTTAGGACAAGGTTCCTCTTTTGCTCCCACCACAGCTCCTGGGTTCCTGGAGAGGCGATGGGACACTGTCGCCCAAGGAAGGATTTCTGGACCGGTCCCGCCACACTGCCACTGCCACAGCTGACACCGAAGTCACTGCATCGTTGCCAAAGCAAGGAGGGACACAACGGACCCACCAAGTCACCGTTGTTCAAGCCGTCACCACCCAAAGCTGCCATATTGTCGCCACAGCCGTGAGGAACGGACTGGAACCACCATAGCCACCGCCGCAACGGCTGCACCGTCGCCAGGAGGAACCGGCCAGACCGAACGACGACGGGACCTTCCAGAAAGCCGTGCCCGCTATGGCTACGAGGGAACAGGCATCTGCCATGCTGACGCTGCCTCAGCAGGTCCCTCGTAACCGCCTTCCTCCCCCACAGCCACAGGAAAGGTCAACTTTGACGCAAAAGAGAAATGAAGAAACAAAAACGAAAACAAAAGAAAAAAGAAGGACGCGGCCATCCAGGTGAGGGGGAGCACGCGGCACATAGCCCAAACCCTTCCTACCCTCGCCCACCCCCGCCCCACCATCTCGTTGACATTGCTGCTTTCGAGATGATGTAAATTGTACCGTACTGACCTTTGAACCCTGCTTCTGTCATGACCTGGTACTGTCTGTGCTCCCCTCATCTCATCTACTCCACCACACTCCCCACAACCTTGTTCCATCTCTTTTGTCCCTGTTTCTTTCTCCTGTATCATACTGCCCTGGCGCAAACCCACAGGTAGCTATGTTGCACTGGTCATGAGGGGAGTGGACACAGCTGTATACATGGCCAACAAAAAAGATGATTCTAGCATTTAAGGCACCCAAAGAGATCTGGTGTAAGCAGGGTGGGCTGGCATTTTTTCCTCAGAGATAGTAGGAACTGCAGATGCTGGAGAATCTGAGATAACACGGCGTGGGGCTGGATGAACACAGCAGGCCAAGCAGCATCAGAGGAGCAGGAAAGCTGACGTTTCGGGAAGGGTCCAGACCCAAAACGTCAAGCTTGCCTGCTCCTCTGATGCTGCCTGGCCTGCTGCGTTCATCAAGCTCCATGCCGTGTTATCTCTGGTATTTTTTCTTGCTTTGTTTCTCCTTTTTTTACAAGGCAACCTCAAGCATTTTGAGGAACAGGCTACATCAGAGGGCCATTTAGACTGGAAGCTATAAACAGATTTAAGAGGCAGCCACTTGTTGTGTGAGAACATTCCAGTGATTACGATGACCAATTTGATGAGAATGAAAGGATCTTCCACGCCCAATGCGACTGCTCGTCTCCAATGATTCCCCATTTCCTAACCATGACAGGTTGGGAAGAAGGAAGAAAGACTGAGGGCGGGATTTCCCAGTTGGCATCCCGCTGACAAATGGGCATCAAAAAATGTGGAGGAAAAATCCAAGCTGTGATCTTCTGTGAATCAGGCAACTAATGGCCACGCACGGAGGGCCTTCTCAGTTGCATGGGTAACTGAAGCAATGCTCTTTCAGGTAAGGGGAGAAAGGCTAACCCCCAGTGGACACGTGCCCTCTCCATGACTTAACTTAAAATCAGACCTCTGCTGTTGGGCCTCCTTGTCACAGGGTGGTCTGAGGCCATGACTAAAGCCAAGGAGACCTTTTCAGCCTGACTGGGGCACCATGAATGTTCCCTGCCTGATGCCCCTCGGTGCCAGCAGGAAAATTCCAGGCAGCCTCTCAAGAGTAGGCCCCAACAGGCCACACTCCACACTGTGGGAAAGTGGCCTGGGAATGCGATGGGTATTGGAGAACGGTACACTGGCTGGATTCATGACCCTCTCGCCAATGGTCTCAACACCATCCAAACCCCACACACCACCCCATTCCCCAACCAAAATATGGCTTAAACATTCAGCTCCTAGGGAGTGAAAGATCTCCCATCTTCTTTTTTGCTTCTTTATTCATTCGTGGGATGAGGACGTCGTTGGCCAGACAGCATTTATTGTCCATCCCTAATTTATCGGCATTGGCAGACAATGAGAACGAGAACAAAGAAAATTACAGCACAGGAACAGGCCCTTCGGCCCTCCAAGCCTGCACCAACATGCTGCCCGTCACAACTAAAACCCCCTACCCTTCTGGGGACTGCATCCCTCTATTCCCATCGTATTCATATATTTGTCAAGGCGCCCCTTAAAAGTCGCTATAGTATCTGCTTCCACTACCTCCCCCGGCAGCGAGCTTCAGGCACTTGAGTTCAAACAGGAAACAGTGAGTCTCCATTTCAACTCAAAGGATGGAGGATGAAGGAAAAGTATGTTGCAGTGCACGTTTGACATTTGGGAAGAGCAAAGGAAGAGAAGTTAAATGCAACAGGATCGATCTCGCCGATGTTTGAAATTTGCTTCGGAGTGAGGAGATGGAGAGCTACCTTTGTCTGTCATTGTAGTCAGTGGAGTGTGTGAGAGTGGGGAGAGAGCTTCCCAAATTTTGAAGCAAACATTCCAATATTTAGGTTTGGAGGGATTTCAGCTTTAAAGGCGCACCTGTCAAGTGTCACTTATTTTGACTTATTTTGGTACATCTCAGTTTGAGAAATAAACTCAACTCCAGATGGTAGCGTCATGTGTTTAAATAAACAATCTTCCAGTCTAACCTTTTGAATATCAACACTCCCTCACTTCTCAATTCCCTTGTGGTGATGATTCTGTTTGCAAAAAATTAAGAATTGCTAAGGGGTATGGAAGCGTTTGAAGGCAATTTTATCATTCCAACTAACCTGGTACGAGAGCTACTCAACAAATACTCTCTGACTGTGGTCTACCTTTGTTTTTCCAGAGGCCAGCTCACTGGATAATGCGTCGGAAGCAAAAACACTGAACATTCGAACACCACAATAAGGCAAGTATGACTGCCTGACCTCACTGTCACACTAGGTCCCCATCTTCCAATTGTCATTCAATGTCAAGAAATTCCAGAACTTGTTAAAACCCCAACATCACAGATTTACGCAATAGGGCTCCGAACTTTAGACTGGTAATGGGCACATAGAAGTAGGCCATTTGGCCTGCTTTGTCTGCACTGGCTGTCTGTGAGACAAACTCACCCAGTGCCAATCCCCACCATTTCCCTGCAGATTTTGTCCATTCAGATAATTACCAACTCTTTTGAATGCCTTGGAAGAACCTCCACGACTCTCTCACGCAGTACAATCGAAATCCACTCAATCGGCTTGTCTTCGAGAGCGATTTCTACCGCCTGATTATGCTTCCTGCAACATTATCGGCATCACCGAAGATTCTCCTTGGTCCTCATGCCCCTGTGTCTTTTGTAACTTGACCCAAGAGTCAAATGTGGTTCGGGCTGAGACCAGACCTTAGCCAAGCTCTCCCGGCAACAGTTGCTAGGAGCGGAGTAGGAAATGCTTATCCGCCAAACCACCCCATGGCTTCCAGCGTGACTCACCTCCATATTGGGAAGCACCTTTTGACTGTCAACAACGTGGCTGACTTTGCATTAGGGGTGCACAGAATTTTCAAGTATCCAGTGCATGTACATTTCTCTGAGTTGCACCAAGTGTAAAATTCAGCTGCATCGAAACTTCTGCTGTGTTATAACGGTTGTCTTGTTGAACCCAAAGTGCCCATGCTGGTAAATTGGGCAGATGTTGCCAAAAGTCACCACGCAGTTCCTGTGCAGTCGACAGAAAACTCTCATTCCAGACAGGATGTAGCACAGTGATCCTTCATGCTTCAAGATGCTGCCGGCCTGAATCCCAAAATATTGCTGCTTTCCACGCACATCGCTCCCCTGCACTGCAGCTTGCGATGGCATGTTGGAGGAAGGGGGCTTCTCCAATCTCTCACTTCCACCCACTCATTCAATTCGACTCTCATTTGCGCAGTGCTAGAATTGTAACTCCTGCCCACAGCCTGTTCTGGAGGCTCTGCTTTGTGACACCTACCCTGCGCTGCACATTGGTCAGGGGCCCACTGAGACTGCCGCCTGTACATTATGACATTCTCTCACCCCAAACCTAATCATCCTGGGAGACCCTTCTGAGTAACGGTAATGGTTGAATACAGGACGTGTCAATCATCTCTTGAACAGACAGATAATACCGGCTCCTTCCAGTCACAGGTGAAGGCTTGGTTGGAGGGCTGGTGACAATGAGGGTGGAGAGACTTGACACTGAGTTGATTCCTGAGATGAGATGTTAATTGGGTCTTTCACCTCGAGTGTTAATGGATGTGAAGCATTAAGCTGGAACCAGACCTCTGGCAGCTTTTCTTCTTACCAGGTGTTAACTAAAGTGATTCATGTATTGCACAAGCACTTGGGGGCTGAGTAGGACCCTACCCTCTTGCTGATTAGACAGCTATCAAACCATAAACAAAGTTGCTGGAAAAACTCAGCAGGTCTGGCAGCATCTGTGAAGGAGAAAACAGGGTTAACGGAGTAACTCTCACAGAATTCACTGAGTTCTGCGGAAGGGTCACCAGACCCGAAACGTTAACTCTGTTTTCTCCTTCACAGACGCTGCCAGACCTGCTGAGCTTTTCCAGCAACTTTGTTTTTGTTCCTGATTTACAGCATCCGCAGTTCTTTTGGTTTTTATTTTTAGCTATCAAACCTTGTTCCTTTCTATTGTAGTCTAATCTTCTTCCCACTTCACCTAAATGTGACCGCTGTTCCTAGAATGTGTTCCCACTGAAAATAAATGTTGGCTCAGCTGCCTCCCAGCGCCAGGGATCCGGGTATGATTCCACCCTCGGACCACTATCTGTGTGGAGTTTGTACATTCTCCTCGTGACTGCATGGGTTTCCTCCTGGTGCTCCGGTTTCCTCCCACAGTCCAAAGACGTGGATTAGCCATGCTAAATTGCCCCATAGTGTCCTGGAGCGTGCAGGCTGGGTGGGTTAGCCATGGCAAATGCAGGGTTACTGGATAGGGTAGTAGGGGGATGGGTCTGGGTGGGATGCTCTTTGAGGGTTGGTGTGGACTCGATGGGCCGAATGGCCTGCTTCCACACTGTAGGGATTCTAAGAATAACTCACCCACATGATCACTGGAACCCAGACATCGGAATCCTACAGACTATTCATCTGCAGATGGCATTACAATCTGCTCTCAACTGAGTGCAGTATGAGCTGCTAGTCAGCAGTCAGCTCCTTGACACCAGCCTGAAATGTTTCCCTCCCTCATGCATGTCCTGCAGACTGAGAGTGCAAAGCACATCGAATCCCAGAGGTAGTAGGAACTGCCGATGTTGGAGAATCTGAGATAACA
>JAHRHZ010000094.1:3768774-3785385 GCA_024137785.1 Ginglymostoma cirratum | reverse complement strand
CCCAGTGAATGCATTTCCAGTTGCACTGTATCTCCAGTGAATACATTTCAGTGTTTTGCATCCCCAGTGAATGCATTTTGACACTTGAATAAGTTCCTGTACGCTGTCTCTTCCTCCACAAAGTAAAATTTTCCTCTGCGACATAAGGTCACCTTCCCGTTGGAAATAAAGCTAATCTAACCTTAATCCAAGAAACGTTTGCTGAAATAGATTCACTGTCAGATGCTACCAAGCAGGTCAGGATTAGTTTTCAGAGCCAATTTCAGGGAGGTCAGTTTCGCTTCTGGTCATGAATAATTTAACTTACAGCATATCCCAAATCCATAACCTCTGCAAAATAAAAGGGGAAAGGGTCCAGTTCTAACGGAATGGAGGAGCAGAGGAATCATGGTGTATGTACGCAAAAGTCATTAAAGGCGCTGAGATAGGTTGAGAGATACTTAATAAATCATGTAACATTCCAGACTTTATTATTAGGGGCACAGAATACAAGAGCAAACAGGTTATATTAAACTTGTATAAGACACTATTCCAGCATCAGAGAAGAATGCCCACTTGTCGGCATTTGTTTGGCTGCTTTTGGAGTATTGCATGCAATTCTGTTCACCCTCCTATCGGAGGGATGTTGTGAAAGGAGAAAGGGTTCAGAAAAGATTGACAAAGATGTTGCCAGGGTTGGAGGGTTTGAGCTATAGAGAGAGGCTGAATGGGCTGAGGCTATTGTCCCTGGAGTGTCAGAGGCTGAGGGGTGACCTTATAGGGGTCTCTATAAATCATGAGGAGCATGGATAGGGTGAATAACTAAGGTCTTTTCCCCACGGTAGGGGAGTTCAAAACTAGCAGGCATAGGTTTAAGGTGAGAGAGGGGAAAGATTTAGAAGGGACCTAAGGGGCAACATTTTCACACTGAGGAGGGTGTGTGTATGGAATGAGCTGCCGGAGGAAGTGTTCGAAGCTGGTAACATTGAAAAGGCATCTGGGTGGGTATTTGAATAGGAAGGGCTTAGAGGGATGTGGGATGCTGGCAAGTGGGAGTAGATTTATATAGAGCATCTGGTTGGCATGGACAAGTTGGGCCAGACTGTCTGTTTCCATGCTGTACAACTCCATAACTCTATCTTTAGGAAGAATGTAGAGACATTGTTGAGAGTGCAGAAGGACAGCTATGAAGCTAGACTGGAGATGTTAGGACTGATTTCTTGGGAAAAGTGAAGCTTGGAAATACTTGAAAGTGATGAGTGGGCTTGATAGAGTAAATAGAGTAAAATGTTCTCACTAGTACACAGATTGAGAACCAGATGGCACACGTTTAAAGTATTAGCAAAAGAAGCAAAAGTGCTTTGCAGAATTTTTCTCTTGCACGTGTGGTAGAGGCAGATTCTCGACTGAGGAATCCAAGAGGAACTGAGCTGATTATTGTAAAAGGAACAATGTCTGGTGTTGCAGGGAGAAGGCAAGAGAATGGCACTAAATGAGATGCGCATTTGGAGAGCACTCGCAGCCATCAACGGGCTGAAAGACTTCCTTTGAACAACTCCAGTTCAACACCGGCACCTCCACATCATTCCCTTCAAAAGTAACAATGCTGTGATAGTGTGACGGGGACTATACAGATCACCTTCCCAGTCACGCACCCATGTCTGCTGCTCCTTCACAGGACCCAAATCAAATTTCTCAAACTCCCCATCTAACAGCACTATGGGATAACCTCAACGCAGAGATTCAAGGAGTTAGCTCACTTTCTCCAGGCTGACCACTGATAGGCATTTTTGATGACAGCCATATCCAAAGCTTGACGTTTTAAAAAAATAGTTATGTCTCTGGCTTAAACTCACAAAAATATTTCAGAAAGAGGTTCCTTTTAAAGTACTGTACTTGCGGAGTGACTACGTAAAATTTAGAAATCACACGACATCAGGTTATAGTCCGAGATAAAAGGTACTGCAGATGCTGGAGAATCCGAGATAACAAGGCGTGGGGCTGGATGAACACAGCAGGTCAAGCAGCATCATAGGAGCAGGAAAGATTGACGTTTCGGGCCTAGACCCTTCATCAGAAATGGGGAAGGGGAAGAGGGTTCTGAAATAAATAGGGAGAGAGGGGGAGGCGGATAGAGGAAAGGATAGAGGAGAGGATAGGTGGAGAGGAGGCAGACAAGTCGAAGAGGCGGGAATGGAGCCAGTAAAGGTGAGTGTAGGTGGGGAGGTAGGGAGGAGATAGGTCAGTCCAGGGAGGACGGACAGGTCAAGGGGGCCGGATGATGTTAGTAGATAGGAGATGGGGATGGGGCTTGAGGTGGGAGGAGGGGATAGGCCAACAGGTTTATTTGAAAACACTAGCTTCCGGAGCTTCTCTCCTTCTTCAGGTGTTAGTGAGAGAGGTGGCATCAGACACAGAATTTATAAGTAAAAGATCAAAGGGTCACACCACTGATGAGGATGTATTAAACAAACCTAAGATGCCATTAAATCTTTAATCAGTTCGGAGGTTTTAATTGATTATAATGTATATGTAAATTCCTGAATTTCTTTCAAGTCACTGCCCTGAGAAAACTAAAGGTTTTATCGGTGTAAGGAAGAGGTGACATTTTAGGTCAGACAATGCATGTACGTCTGAGGCCTTGTCTAGAATCTGTTAGTGTTTTGTTTTGGAGTCAGGCTGGTTTTATTTTAAAAGTAGGAATTTATAAAATGCCACATTGACTGCCTGTCTATAAATTGTGTGCTTTTTGAACAAATCAGAATGTATTTGCAAATACAAATTCATCCCATAGACTTGTGTGTGTGTGTGTATGTATCTATGTATGTATGTCACCTCTCCCTCTAACACATGAAGAAGGAGTGAAGCTCCAGAAGCTACTGTTTTCAAATAAACCTGTTGGACTATAGCCTGGTGTCATGTGATTTCTGACCTTGTCCACCCCAGTCCAACCCTGGCACCTCCACACCTTTAGTTTAAATCAAGCTCCATGTGTTCTGATTTTTGGGAGCACAAAGCTAATTTCTCCAGAAACCGGTTTAAACCTAAGGCTGCAACTCAGCAAAGCTGCAGACTGTATCCCATCACCTGGTAATGAAGCCAAGAGATTGCTCAGAAGCACTGGAGAGTTTCTTCCGTGAGTATCTATTTGAGCCTTTGGCCTGCACTGTATCTGATATTCTGGGCACTTTCTTTGCCAGTTTATGGTCAGTGAGCACAGCCTGATGGAAATCCCACTGCCAACACCACATTTTAGGAGCAAATTACTCCAGATGCTGGAATCTGTACTGAAAACAACAAATGTTGGAGATCACAACAAATCAGGCAGAATCTGTGGAGAGAGAGCAAGCCGATGTTTCGAGTCCAGATAACTCCTCACCAGAGCCACGTTTTACCATCTGCAGTCAGCTCTTGATCCCAGATGAGAAGCATGCTTCTCCGACACCTTCAGATGGTTGTGAATGGCATGAGAAAAGGTAACTTTTAGAAATTAAAAGGCATTGTAAAAGGTTTCCCTCAGAAAGTTTTCCAGGACCATCGACCAGAAAAACAAGCACAATAATGTTTAGGCAAAACGCCCACACAAGCCAAAGATTCCTCAGGACAAACATACGGCGAGTCTGTGGACAACATAAGGACTTGCACTTAAATAGAACCTTCAACATAAAATAATGTCCTATGGCAATTAACAGATGCAATCCAGCAAAAATGGACCCTGTATTATTGACCTCCAATTGAGATCAATGGCCTTGGCAGCACTGCTGAATCTAGAACCTTTGGGGTCTGCTAGACATCATTCTAATACATGAGAATGAACACATGTCTACTTTCACAAATATTTATCACAATAATATACCATTGTAATTAAAAAGAAATGCCTGCATTTTATAATCTCTGTTGGTGTTTTATGGAATAGTTTGGAAACTGTTTCAGCTATTAAAGTTGGACAAGTTCTGCTTTGGGAAGCCAAGGTAAACATTGTGGAAAACTAATCTCAATTCTGAAAAAGCAGTGCATGATAATCCCGTGACAAGCAAGAACTGTGCAAAGGACCTCCCCTGGTAATCAAGATTGATTCCATCGAAGTGTTGATCCGCGACCACTTCCTCTAGACAATATCATCACGACTTCTGCAGCTGAAGCTAGACATTTAAGTGAAATGTCAAACTAATGTAGCAAAGAGAGAAATACCGTGAGGTTCAAGCTGTAAACTCTGCCTGGCAGAAAGCCATTCAAGCCCACAAGTTCCATGGTCTGATCTATCTTGGCTTCTAGCCAGGTAATACAGCCTCTGAGGTCACTCTGCATTATAGAGACATAAAGGCACACACTACTGAAGGTGCACCTTGGCTCATTGAGTCTATGCTGACCTAACTGTACTCATCCCACCTTCCAACTTTTAGCTAATTACATTTGAATGTTATGACATTTTCAGTGCTTATCCATATGTGTTTTAGATAGATTGATTTGATTTATTGTAGTCACATGGACCTAAGAACAGTGAAAAGCTTTGTTTTGCATGCAGTACAGGCAGATCATAGCAGTCTAATAACGGCAGGGAAGAAGCTATCCTTGAACCTGTTGGTGCGTGTGTTCAAGTTTCTGTATCTTCTACCTGACAGAAGAGGCTGGAAGAGATGTGGGGTCTCCTGTCTGTATCATCCTCCCAGTATCTGCATTCCAGATTCCCACCACTTTCTGGGTGAAAATATTTTTTGCTCAAATCATCTCTAAACCTTCTGCCCTTCGCTCTAAAATAAAAATTACTGACCATTCAACCACTTTCTATTCATACTGTCCATGCCCTTCATAATGTTATACATTTCTATCAAGCTTCCCCTCATCCTTCTCTGCTTTATTGTCCTACCAGCTACTCACTGTTATATTCTGAGAAGTAATTCTTACTTTAGCTTTAATCGCTGGTCTAGCTCCGATGTTTAAGTTTTTGGATGAAATTTGGTTTAAATTTCAATCCCTTTCCCTCTTTCCCAACAGATCTGACTTCTAGTCTGTAAAAATACAATCTGTGCTTTCCAATTTCTGTTCTCATCTGTGGATGATAGGTTCATTTGGTTGAAAAATTATGTTGAAAAAATTCAGTCAATTTATTTTTTTCAAGGCAATGTTGAGAAATAACAAATTGGAGTTTGAAAGACAATCATCCAAGTTCATTTCCAAAATTTGTTTGAATCAATTGTGAGGCACCGATCACTGTCAACTTAGCCTTCGAAATCATCTTTGTTAAAGTTCGGGCAACTTATCCATGTTTTTTCTTTCATTCTCAAGTCAAAAATAGAGCCTAATCCCAACAGGGCTACTGTGTGGAAGCAGACCATTTGGCCCAACAAGTTGATACCACCTCTCCGAAAAGCACGCCACCCAGACCCTGTACTCATGCATTTCCCTTGTCTAAACCACCTAACCTAAACACCCCTGGGCACTATGGGCAATTTAGCATGGCCAATCCACCTAACCTGCACATCCTTTGGACTGTGGGAGGAAACCGGAGCACCCAGAGGAAACTCTCGCAGACATGGGGAGAATGTGCAAACTCCAGGCAGACAGTCACCTGAGGGTGGAGTCAAACCCAGGTCCCCAGCGCTCTGAGGCAGTAGTGCTAACCACAGAGGCACCGTGCCACCCAACCACTGAGCCACCGTGACTCACAAACATGTGCAGAGTCAGTAAGATTGCCGTTTTTATCAACAAACTAAAGCAATCTGCATTTGTATAATGCCTTCAGTATAATGTAAAGTCCTAATGCATTGTGCAGATGTTCATGGTTTCATCATTACTCTCCTGACAGGTTAAACTTATCGAGTCAAACTTACTGTCAGCTTAAGAAACTTCAACTCAAAGAAATTTTGGATCATTAAGGAGAACTTAGTCAGCTTTGCTATACGTAGACTGATCCTGCAATTAACTGTCTTTTACCCCAGAAGTTTGCGAAACATTATCTCAGGTTAGAGCATATCGCGAGTTATACATCAATGTCATGTTGTGGTCGTACAGGGCGTTGGTGAGGCCTTTTCTGGAATACTGTGTCCAGATCTGCTCGCCTTGACATAGCAAGGATATTAGTAAATTGGAGAAGGTTCTGAAAAGAGTTATCAGGATATAGCCAGGAATGGAGCTTTTGGGTTATGGGGAGAGATTGGGACTTTTTTCACCGGAGCACAGGAGGTTGAGGGTGACCTTATACAGGTTTATAAAGTCATGAGGGGTATGGATAAGGTGAACGGCAGGTATCTTTTCCTTAGGGTGGGGGATTTCAAGACCACGGGGCATATTTTTAAGGAGACAGGAGAAAGATTTAAAAAAGACATGAGGGACAATTTTCTTTCCATAGAAAGTGGTTCGTGTGTGGAATGAATTTCCCGAGGAAGTGGTGGATATGGGTACTGTTACAACATTTAAAAGACATTTAGATAATGATGTGAATAAGAAATGTTTGGAGGGATATGGGCCAAATGCGGGTAGATAGGACTAGTTTAATTTAGTTTAGAATTATGGTCAGCATGGAGTGGTTGGACCGAAGGGTCTGTTTCTGTGCTGTGTGACTGTATGACTAGCACTCTACAACAGAAAACAACTTTTGCCTAAGTTTACCAGTATCAGCACTTAGAATCTCGACTAGCTATGGCTTGTGTGCATTTAAGTATGAGACTCCAGGTCTCAGTGAGAGATAACGCCGTGTTGCCAGCTTACCCTGGAACACAGTGGCCTTTCAAGGACGGTGCAGACACAAGGGATGCTGATTTTTTGATGGCTATCCACTGAGCAGTGAGTGTTGTTAGAATGGCAAGGTATAGTGATGGAGATAGTAGGAACTGACGATGCTGGAGTCAGAGATAACACAGTGTGGAGCTGGATGAACACAGCAGGTCAGGCAGCATCAGGGGAGCAAGAAAGCGGACGTTTCGGGTCTGGACCCTTCTTCAGAAATTTCTGAAGATTTCTGATTTCTGATGAAGAGTCTAGACTTGAAACGTCAGTTTTCCTGCTCTTCTGACGCTGCCTGGCCTGCTGTGTTCATCCAGCTCCACACCTTGTTATCTAAGGTACAATGATAGGATGGGGCAGAAATTGGACCTGGGAGATGCCATAGGAGCAGGGTTGGTAATTAATGAAGTGTGTTTGGTAAGGTACAGTGATAAAATACACTTGGCCTCACAGCAAAAATTCCACTCAAAGCAACTAGTCATAACTAGGATTTTGCCGAAAATAAACTACAAGGTTCAGCTCCAACTTAAGAAAGAACTGAATATTTGGTTAGATACGAAGAAAACTATTCTTACAATGCAGTACAAGTTTATTTACAGCCTTTGTTTCAATCTCTGAGGGATGTTTTATTGGTAAACTCAACCTCGCTGCGTCCTTAAAATGGCTGCCTCTGTCCTATTGTAATATACATGTGTTATCTTATAGTTTGTGTCTGGGGCAGAAAAGGGTTGGCTGTCTTTGCTCATTGAGAGTCCACAAAAATAAGTTTCATCTACTTTGCTTGTGCTGTTTCTTTCGTGAGTTCTTACAGTTTGAATCATTCCCCTGCCTGGTTTCTGCCATAGCTGTTTGGTTACCCTCCAAGGTCCCTCATAGCCCTGCATTTCTCTGTACACTGCTCCTTGGCATTTTATTTAAAGCCATTCCTATTAACGTAATAAACAGTGCAAGGGCAATTAGGGCTGTGTGGCAAATGGAGACCATACCAGTGACATGCACATTCCATGAAAGAAATTTAGAAAAATTCACTGGCCACTGTACGTAGTATATGTAAAGTAGCTTAGTTCTACCCATTTCCACCACAGAGCCCCTACAGTGTGGAAGTAGACCATTTGGCCAATTGAGTCCACACTGACCCTCTGAAAAACATCCCAGCCAGACCCAGCCTCCTACCCGATCCCTGTAACCCTGCATTTTCCATAGCTAATTCACCTCGCTTGCACATCCCTTGACAGCATGGGCAATTTAACGCAGGCAATCCATCTAACCTGACCATCTTTGGGAGGAAACCAGAGCACCAGCACATAAACACGGGGAGAATATGCAAATTCCGCACAGACAGTCACTTGAGTCTGGAATTGAACCCGGGTCCCTTGCACTGTGAGGCTAACCACTGAGCCACCCCATCTTAGTGACCCTCTGAACAGTTTGAAAATTATCAGTTGTTCTGATTAGTTCAATGGTGACAGTGTCCTCCTGAGGCATACACATCCCATCTCTTGCTGTTTTTAGCTCTCAAGGTTTAGGGGTAACCATTGACCTTGGACATGCGCTCACACTTAAAAGCTGGATTGACTGAATGCTTACTGAGCACGAAGTTACACTCTCAGCGGGAAAGTTGAGAAAACAGTGGGCATCAACATTTCTCAAAAAGGAACAAAACCGCATTTCACTCAGGCTTCAGCTCAAGGGAATCCATCATCAAAATAGAAACAAGCACTAAAACTCTGCTTTTTAGATCAGATTACCATCCACTTATTTGTTTTTGTGAAAAGGCAGGCAGGAGCCACAAAGCTGGTGGAAAAGCTCTCCCATCTTATCTATTGAGGAAAAAAACTTGCTGCCGGGGGCCAAGAAAGAGAAGTGCTCATTCACTCCAGCCCCAGGTGAGACGGCAATTGTTTCTCTTTCATTCGTGTCTCTCACAGGCTGCTCGCGTGTCACATCTGCTTCTGATCGAGTCAAAAAAATAGCCTCATAAACCAAAGGGGCAGAGGGTACCAATCAGGTGTTGGTCCTTAAATGAATTGCAGATTTTGGCTTTATCTCCTGTGCACATTCACTTTCATTCTAGCCACGTCTTCAAATACATCCTAAGACTCCAACTCAGCTGGATCAAAGCAAATCCAAGGTGGGTCTCTGTTAGTGCAGCATCCCTTCAGGTAAAGCACCTTATCACATGCAAAGTGCCTGGAATTATTTTTCCAAATAAAGCAGTCAGTTTGCACACAGGCAGCAAATGACAACAATCTTCAGCTTTCAATGATACCAGTTAAAGAGTTATACAGCTTGGAAACAGGCCCTTTGGTTCAACTTGTCCATGCCGACCAGATATCCGAAACTAATCCAGTCCCATTTGCCAGCATTTGGTCCGTATCCTTCTAAACCCTTTCCATTCACGTTCCCATCCAAATGCCTTTTAAATGTAAACTGTACCAGCCTCCACCACTTTGAATGGCATGCTCATTCTACATACGCACCACCTTCTACGTAAAAAGAGTTGACCATTGGATCCCTTCTAAATCTTTCCGCTCTCACCTTAAACGCTCTAGTTTTGGGCTCCCCTACTCTGAGGAAAAGGCCATGACTATTCACCCTATCCATGCCTTTCATGATTTTATAAGCTTCTATAAGAACGAAATGCCATCTAGAGCCCTGACAGGGCTTCCAATTTTTCTTTTAGCATTATCATAGCATCTCTTATGTCTACCTGTACAGGCACTGGCTTAATGTTTCTTGTGAAAGGCAGCATTCCCTTCAAACTGTACTGGAGGCTCTGACAGAATTCCATCCTGCAGTCTTGTGACTTGAATCCACACACACCCGATAAAGAGGCTAGAATGGCAATGTATTGTGCTGAACCAATTGATGGAAGTGGATCTTTTATCATGTGATTTTATGCCCAGATCCAAGTGATTGGGTTCAAGACAAACTGCTCAATGAGGAGGCGTGGTTAAGAACAGTCTTCAGATTTAAGCTTCCTTCGAACTCTGTTTATTGCAATTAACTCTAAATGTTACCATACATCGTAATCCAGGCTCTAATTTAACTGTAATGTTACTAAGAATATTCTTTACGTTTGCTTCTCTCTTCAAATCCACTTCCTATCTCACTTGTAATTATCTATCCAAATCCACCCAAGGTGTGCTATTTATGTCCAGTGGGAAGCAGCTCCACGACATCATCCCAAGGTTGCTCGGCAGCCCTTGAGCCCTTTGCCCTCCAGTGGATACCAACTTGATAGTGACGATATTATGAAATATGGAGGAAAGTAGAAATATGGAGAAATTTAAGCACCATATAAAAGGTAAAGGAGGAGCCAGTCCATTCCAGCAGACTCAATGCATTGTATGTCTGCAGCCAGTGACTTGCTGTCTTAATGGATAGAAAATGATGAGTTGGAAGTTTGCTAGACCTGCACTCAAACTCCACCCTGGTTAACAGGAGGTTTGATGGGTTTAAATAATGTACATTTAAAAGATTTTGCAAAGATAAGAAATAGCAACAAGAAGCTCTTGTCAAAATATGGAACATTATATGATAGAAATCACTTCTGGGTGTGTTGTATTTAAATCCACCCCCCGCCCCCCCCGCCCCCCAACAAGGAAACTTATATCTGCTCTATTCTGCCTGTGGAAAGTTTGTAATTGTTTCAATCCCGTGCCAAGCAGAGAGGTGTTCTGTGGACAAGAGGCTAATGTCAAACAAATTCAGAAGCTTAAACAGAGTATTTGGAGAATAAAAAATACCAAGGCATATGCAAGTTATATTGTTTTTAGATTAAAGTAATAGTGAGAAAACATTTAAAATATGAACAGTTTCCATTGCTCTTCAAATCTCAACAATATAAAATTAACCAGAGCTGATCTGAATCTCAACTCATGCTTTGTATAAAATTTCCCAGCTAATCAAACTTCACCTTTTTTCTTTGAGCCTCTGATTCAATTCTAGTCTGTAACTCACTTCCAATATTCATTATTCTACGTACTGTATAAACCATCTGAATCAAGCAATTAGATTCCAAACTGTAATCCTCTCCTGGGTTGGCCATTATTCTTTTATTGGGAGGCAATGGCCCAGTGGCATTATCTGTAGGTTATTAATCCAGAGACCCAGACAATGTTCTGGGGACCCAGGTTCAAATCCCAACATGGTGAAATGTGAGTTCAATTAAAAATCTTGAATTAAGAGCCTCACGGTAGCCATGAATCCACTGCTGATTATCAGGAAAAACCCATCTGGTTCACTGATGTCTTTCAGGGAATGAAACTGCCATCCTCACCTGGTCAGGCCTACCTTTGACTCCAGACTCACAGCAATGTGTGGTTGACTCTTAACTGCCCTCTGGGAAATTCAGGAAGGACAATAAATGCTGGCCAAGCCAGTGATGCCCATCTCCTGTGAATGAATTTTTTAAAAAAGTGCTTTGGGATATCCTGGAGTCCCAAATAGTGAGTGATAAGTTCTTTCATTAGTTTGTTCATGAGATGTGTATATGATATATTTCTAGATAAACATGGATACATCTTATTCACATTCTTGCTTTTAGTAAAAAGGGTCTATTCACGAAAAAGCACAGATAAAACTTAGCTCATCCAAATCCACAAACTTTTGAGCAAATCTGCATTTTCACCCTGAAGCTGACATTTACGTCTTTTTATCCTTTAACAATATGACATGGAATGAGGGATTTGAGCAGAGTACATGGCGTTATGAAGGTTTTGACAAAATTGATGGTATTTTTTCATTTCATTCCTTGTAAATATGGGATTTATTGCATTGGTACAAAATATGGTGGTAAACGCAGGGTTAAACTGAAGCAAATTTCAGAATTAGCATAGTCATTTATTCTTGTCCATTATTGTTGACATGTCATTCATTACACACTATAAATCCTGTGACAGCATGGAATGAACAATCCTTAAAATGCCTTCAGTTGATTTCAGAATGGTCCTTTCCTTTACCTCCCTTTTGACAGTCAATTTAATGCCTGACAGATTAATAAATGAAATGGGAGCGCATCATAATTGAGCACCGTGTAGCTCTTTTCAGAAGGAAGCTCTCAGGAAATGTGGGGATACTTTCAATTTGGAGCACTTATGCAGATGGTCGCACGGATGGTTTTTTCTCCTTAAAAGGAAAGCTGCAGATCGAAACTTCATATTACTTAAATCAAGATTAATACCTGGTTGTTGAGGTTCCTGGCAGATTATCATTTGAACTGCAGCCCTCGAAGTCAGAAGAGATGACAGTTCCAGGACTGGGCAAGGCCAGCTGAGCCAACTGTAGTTGAGAACTCTCATTGTCATGCCTAAGAATGAAGGCCCCAGCAGAGTGTTGTCGAGATATAGAAATAAAACAGATATATGGCTGAGAAGTACGGATCTAGGTCTCCTCAATTATCACACCACTCCACTTGTCACAGCATATACTTAAATACTTTACCTAGTTACCAAACACATGCCTTGTCTATATCAGGTTCAGAATGAAAGAGCCACCAACTGGGTTTCTTTAATAAACAACAAAATGATTGGCTTGTGGTGAAAACAGACTTATTCAGTCAATAGGTGAAGCTGATTAACACAGTTTTAAATTTGAAAATATAAATACCCACCCTGCCAAACCCAGATCCTCCACATGCACACAGACCCCATTAAAAGGGGAGGGGGAGAGAAGGAAAACTTTCTGTGTAGGGACCAACTTTAAGGAAAACACTTTGGCCAATAATTATTAGTTCTCGTGAGAAGAAGAATAAAGTATGTAATGTTCATGATAGTTTTCAGTGCCAGCATGCTGGCAATCTAACACCAAATACTGGGACCTCTGCAGATGTATTTTATTTGAGAAGGATGCTTTCAGCAACTTTTCAGTAGATCAGCTGGATCAAGGTTTCGGTTCTAACATTGGATCCTCAAAAGGGTCCTCTCAGAAAGGCAGGAGGGGAGCTGAGCGACATCCCTTTCAGCAGGTTTTACACAACTGATTTCCAGGCAACGTGTAAAACCAATAATGGTCCCTGACAGCCTTAAGTCCAGGCATGTGGATTCCAGTAAGTACATCCAAGCGATTAGCTCAAACCTTGTGACTTCCAACAAATGTCTTCAAAATAATGTCCCAGTGACCCTTTTTTGTTAATAAAACCAGCCTCAGGTATCTATCCAGTATTTTCAAATGAACTCGATCCATAATCTGTTATACACAAAAGCTCAAAAAAAATTAATAAAGAAAGCATCTCCCTGACATAAGTTTGAAACTGCTGTCATGGGGAAATTTTTAATCTGCTTTTTCAAGTTAAACAAAAGTTCACCTTTTTATTACAATCTCTTGAAGTCTTAGGTTTCAGTGTCAGTTACCACCTAGTGGTAACACTCATGCTCTCAGATTATAGGTCAAGCCTGCCCTTGAGATTTCATTTAGGCTGATACTTCCAGTACATTACTGAGGAATGAGATGCTAAACGCACGCTGTGTTCCCACTTCAAGCATTCTTTGAAGATCTCGTTATTTTTGTGTTGGTACATGAACAAGAATTGAACGGAATATCATTCACTCTCAGCGTTCAGTTTGTGTTCGTCACCACAAAATAAAATAACTTATAAAAATCATGAAATGTTTCCACTGGCTATCTTTTAGATTCAGAGAGTCACACAGTACAGAAACAGACCTTGCGGTCCAACCATAAGCCCGACCATAATCCCAAACTAAACTGGTCTCACCTGCCTGCGCTTGGCCCATATCCCTCCAAACCTTTCTTATTCACGAACTTATCCAAATGTCTTTTAAATGTTGTAATTGTACCCACATCCACCACTTCCTCTGGAAGTCTGTTCCACACGTGAGCAACCGTCTGTGTAATAACTTGCCCCTCATGTCTTTTTTAAATCTCTCTCCTTTCACCTTAAAAATGTGTCCCCGGTCTTGAAATCCCCCGCATCCAAGGAAAATTACCATTAACTGCTTTGCTTTGTATTTTTGGAGGACTTAAACCAAATACATATGGATATATGGTCGAAATCGCAACAGTGTTTTATTGGACAAGTCCCAAGTTCTGTTACTACCCCGAGGTCAAAGGAAGTCAAGACCCATATAAAGGACAGGTAGCTTAATGAAGCATCTGGCAGCACTGAACTCAAGTCAATAGATAAATATGGTCAATCTGAATTCAGAGTAGGCACACTGTTCGAGAAGAGTGGAGGAAGGGTGCAGCTGGCAGTATCTGGTGTGACAGTGTGTGCACAGCACAAAAAAATGAAAAGGAAGCTTTACTCAGCTTATACATTTGGAGGGATATGGGCCAAGCACAGGCAGGGGGGATTAGTTTAGGTTGGGATTATGGTCGGCATGGACTGGCTGGACCGAAGGGTCTGTTTCCATGCTGTATACTGTATGCTGTATACTAAAAATAAAATTGCATTCTGACCTTAAAGCAGCTTTGGTTCATGTATTGATCCATCTGTGCTTCAAACAAATAGTCATGTACAAAATTTGAACTGGACAGGTCCATAGTGGTGTCAAGAGGAAAGCACAGTCAAAGTCAGCCATGGGGCTCATTTGATTACGATCCAGGGACTGGCCATGGTCAACCCTTTGGGCCAAGTACAGCTAGTCTGGGGATTACAGCGTGTCGGTTTGGGTGCTGTGGAGACACCAGTCTGGAGAGACGGCATGCTAACTTTTCCTGCAATGAGACAATAGGTTGGACTGGCTGATGAAGGGTGGCACGGTGGCTCAGTGGTCAGCACTGCTGCCTCACAGTGCCAGGGATCTGGGTTCGATTCCACCCTCAGGCAACTGTCTGTGTGGAGTTTGCACATTCTCCCCGTGTCTCAGTGGGTTTCCTCCAGTTTCCTCCCACAGTCCAAAGATGTGCTGGTTAGGGTGCATTGGCCATGCTAAATTGCCCCATAGTGTCTAGGGATGTATAGGCTTGATGGATTAGCTGTGGGGATGGGGATGGGGATGGGGACGGGTGAGATACTCTTTGGAGGGTTGACATGCACTTGATGGGCCAAATTGCCTGCTCCCACACTTCCAATTCCATTCTATGACTATTCCTCCAGGTGCTCTGTGGTTTCATTCTACAATCCAAAGATGTGCAGGCTAGGTGGATTAGTTATGGAGAAAGGGTGGGGGCATGGGTCTGGGTGGGATACACTTCAAAGGGTTTAGTGCAGGCTTGATGGGCCAAATGGCCTCTTATGCACGGTAGGGATTCTTTGTTGACAGTGGACAGAAGAGCAGTTAATGGTGATGCTGCAATTAGAGAGGCAGTGGGTGAGTAGGGAGGGTCAGTAGGTTGGAAAGAATGAGGTGAGCTTGAGCTGTTGAGTGAACACAAAGCATTGGGAATAGAGAGGTGCAGTCACTGAGCTTCGGTGTGAGGTTTTGTGCTGTAACAGAATGAGAGTGAGTGGTGGCCCTGTGTCAAGGTGCTGAATGGTGACACTCTCTCAATATCACAAACAAAAACTATAAACTTGGGACATGTACAGCACAAAAGATTAGTTTTAAATTTTAAATAAAAGACTGAGAGTATTGCAGCATTCACTGCACAATTCTCAGCTCTTAAATCATCACCCTAAGTTGATTTATTGTCTTTGTTAAAGGGCCATTGTATTCACAGAGGTGTGATTGAGCCATTTCTTGTACATGTTTATGAATTGTCATTGTGGTCAATCCCTTCAAATGTGCCAGATTTTTTTGTAATTATCTCTCTGCCTCAATTAATCGAATTATGGGTCATCCCTTCACTCGCTACTCAGCTGTGGACACTTTACTCACAGTGTCTGACAATTTTGATCTCTTGCAGAGACTTCAGCTTGTCGACACTCCACACACACCAGTTGTATGATCTTTTGATCTCTCTGCCTATAAAGTCTGCGCCCGTGTGCTTTTCTTCACCTGACGAAGCAGCAGCGCTTCGAAAGCCTGTGATTTCAGATAAACCTGTTGAGACTATAACCTCGTGTTTTTGTGCTTTCTGACCAGATTTCAAAATATGGCAATGCCCTCAGGCAATTTTGTCAATCTGTCTAGTCCTGGAGCCACAACTGGACAGAGAGGACCTGATTTCACAAAAGAGAGAGAGGGCATGGGATTTCACAAGGAAGAGTTCCACTCTCTGTCTCTTCATCACTTTCTCACTCCTCCTCAGTGGAGCTGATGTGGTCATTTTCTGACTGCATTGTGGCAGATTGTATGAAACCTGTCACATGGAGTAGTTTACAAATAGGCAGGTAATGAAGTAAGCCATTAGAGCGCTCACAAATTACATTGTTGTGCAGTCCAGCTCCTTTCAATCCCTCCATTCTGAAATCAGGTAAGTTTCACTAAACTTGTTTCTTTCATTTGAAACAGGTAAGTATCCTTTAAGCTGGAACAAAAGCACAAGTTGCTGGAAGCTGTTTCTATTCCTGTTCCTGATTTACAGCATCTGCAATTTCTTCGGTTTTTATCCCTTAAGCTGACTGCTTTGACTCGTCCAAAACTGACCAGACCACAAGGAGGGGCTATTCAGCAGTTACTGCTATCCCTCTCTATCTGAAGTGCTCACATGCTAAACCTTTGCACTCTAGCATACGAGATCAAGTTTCCTCCTGGGCTTCAATGTTATCTCTCTCTTTTCTTTTATCCCTGTCAAATTTACTTTAATGTTTTCCAAACATTTGTATAACATTGTTTTAAAGAAAACTTGTGATTGTTTGAAAACAAGCTTTCAATGTTTTCAGGGTCAGGATTATGAGTAGGGTTTGGGAACAGGTAAGTCGTAGTGGAGAGAGGTAATAGGAACTGCAGATGCTGGAGAATCTGAGATGACAAGGTTTGGAGCTGGATGAACACAGCAGGCCAAGCAGCATCATAGGAGCAGGAAAGTTTGACGTTTCGGGCCTAGACTCTTCATCAGAAATGG
>JAHRHZ010000094.1:3708893-3768374 GCA_024137785.1 Ginglymostoma cirratum | reverse complement strand
ACCCTCTTCCCCTCCCCCATTTCTGAAGAAGGGTCTAGGCCCGAAACGTCAAGCTTTCCTGCTCCTATGATGCTGCTTGGCCTGCTGTGTTCATCCTGGTAAGTCATAGTGTTCGTTTTGCATGCAGATACAGCATGGAAACAGACCCTTCGGTCCGACCAGTCCATGCCGAACATAACCTCAAACTAAATCGTCCCAAGTGCTTCCTCCTGACCCATATCCATCCAAACCTCTGTTGGATAATGTATTTTCAAAGACAGAAATTGAAATTAGCTAACAATCTTGAAGGAATGGAACAGGAAGATGAAAATGAAATTTAGACATGTTTATTTTAAATTACGATTCTATGACAAAACTGAAGTTTAATACATTCACTACCGAGCTTACTGTTGATATATGTGGATGGGTACACGAATAGGAAGGGTCGAGAGGGATATGGGCTAAATGCTGACAAATGGGACCAGATTAATTTAGCATGTCTGGTCGGAACAGATGAGTTGGGCCGAAGGGTCTGTTTCTGTAAAAACCAAAAGAACTGCGGATGCTATAAATCAGAAACAAACACAGAAATTGCTGGAAAAGCTCAGCAGGCCTAGCAGCATCTGTGGAGAGGAATCAGAGTTAAGGTTTCGGATCGAGTGATCCTTCCTCAGAAGTTTTGAGTTTGCTTCTGTGCTGTATAACTCTATGACTCTGTGAATACATTCTGAATTGTCTTGTCATGTAACAGCAGGCAGTGATAATGAGGCAGCTCTTTGGCACTGTGGGTGTTCGGCTCAGAATTCCAACTGCTGTGGGTACGGGAGGTGGGTGGGGTGGGTGATCAGGCCCTCGAGCCCAGAGCTGTGAAATGGTCTACTTTCTCTTTATTTAAATTCTTATTTTGTTATACTCTTGTGGAAACACTTTTGCTCTGAGCTTTTTTTTTATGACTGCAATTTTGTACTTTTCAAGGTCTCTGATGCTGGGCTTTTTATTTCCTTATTTTTCTACGTTTTGCCCCAAGATTTTGTACTCAAGAAGCTGTACCTAGGAAGCTTTGTACCAAAGATGGTGCTGTAAGTGGCAACATATAAACTTTTCACTGTTCTCATGTGAGAATAAAGTTAACTCAAGTCACTTCAATTCATTTATGTTCATAGAATCCCTATGGTGTGGAAGGAGGCCCTTCGGCCCAACAAGTCCACACTGATAAAAACCAAAAGAACTGCGGATGCTGTAAATCAGGAACAAAAACAAAGTTGCTGGAAAAGCTCAGCGGGTCTGGCAGCATCTGTGGCGGAGAAAACAGAGTTAACGTTTCGGGTCCGGTGACCCTTCTTCAGAACTGATGGTGGCTGGGAAAACGTCAATTTATATGCTGAAAATAGGGAGGTGGGCGGGGTAGGGAGTAAACGATAAGAAAGAGCCCAAAGAGAGAGAAAGACAGTTGGACAGACAAAGGAGTTGCTAACAATCAGGCTGGGAGGGTGAATAGTTGTTAATGGGGATTGTTAGTGACTAACAACAGGGGGTGTGTAGTGGAAGGCTATGTGGTAACATGTGGTAACTATGTGGTTCGCCTTCCGCAGGGACCGTTCCCTCCAGGACACCCTGGTCCACACTTCCTTCACCACCAACACCTCCCCACAGCCCTACGGCACCTTCCCCTGTAACCGGTGAAGGTGTAACACCTGCCCATTTACCTCCTCCCTCCCCAGTATCCAAGGGCCCAAACATACCTTCCAGGTAAAGCAACACTTCACCTGCACTTCCCAGAATCTAGTCAACTGCATTTGCTGCTCACAATGTGGTCTCCTCTACACTGGGAAAATGAAGCGTAGACTTGGCGACCGCTTCGCAGAACATCTATGTTCTGTTTGCAAAAAAGACCCTGAGCTACTCGTTGCCTGCCACTTCAATGCACCACCTTGCTCCCTGGCCAACATCTCTGTCTCAGGCTTGCTACAGCGTTCCAGTGAAGCCCAACACAAGCTGGAGGAACAACACCTCATTTTCTACTTGGGGACCCTACAGCCCTCCAGACTCAATATTGAGTTCAATAATTTTAGGGCCTAAACTGTCCCATGTCCCAGCCCCCACCCCACACACTAGGCCTTATTACCCCAAAGCCTGCCACTACATACCCCCTGTTGTTAGTCACTAACAGTCCCCATTAACAACTATTCACCCTCCCAGTCTGATGGTTAGCAACTCTTTTGTCTGTCCAACTATCTTTCTCTCTCTTTGGGCTCTATCTTATGATTTACTCCCTACCCCACCCACCTCCCTATTTCCAACGTATAAACTGACATTTTCCCAGCCACCATCAGTTCTGAGGAAGGGACACCGGACTCGAAACGTTAACTCTGTTTTCTCCTCCACAGATGGAGCCACACCTGCTGAGCTTTTCCAGCAACTTTATTTTTGTTTTAAGTCCACACTGATCCTCGAAGCTTCCCACCCAGACCTAACCCCCTTAACCTACAGCACTATGGGCATTTTAGCATGGCCAATCCACCCTGTCCTGCACATCTTTGGACTGTGGGAGGAAACTGGAGCACCCGGAGGAAACCCATGCAGACACAGGGAGAATGTGCAAACGCCACACAGCCAGCTGCCCAGGGCTGAAATTGAACCTGGGTTCCTGCTGCAGTGAGGCGGCAGTGCTAACCACGAAGCCACCATGCCACTGTCAGATCAGCCATTTTTATTCTCTTCCCTGGTTGGATTGAAGTCTCAACCCTCCTTTACAGGTCAAAAACGTACACTGACCATTGCTTTATTCCTTATTTTTTAACTTTATTATGAATAACTATAAAGTAATGTAACTTAGTTTAATCTTTATTTCTCTGCGTTGTATCTAAGATTTGTACCTAAGTGCTGTGTACCTAAGATAGTACCTTCGGGGTGACATTCTAAAGTTTTCACTATACTCCTGTACTTCTGTACTTGAGTACACGTATAAATAAACCTAATTTTAATGCTAATGCAAGCCTGTATAATCCTTTTCCTCATACTCTGACTTCCAAAACGAAAAGAAAACAGGCTGTAGATATCATCTAGAGCGTGAATACACAGAATTGAGCCTCATACAAGCAATCAATTGTTACGTGTGGTCCAGCTTCCACCTCAACATGGTAACAGCCAAATGCAATGTCATCAGCGCCATCAGAAATTAGAGCCACATTTAAAATCTTTTATTGCCAGAAGTAGTTAGGTGAGCTGGGGGGAGAGCTCAGGATGATACACTCTGTGAACCCACAAGACACGCTCCATCGACACGTGACTTTAGAATCATACAGTCCCCACAGTGTGGAAGCATGCCATTCAGCCCATCGAATTAATACAGTCACCTCCGAAGAGCATCCCGCCCAGACCTTCGTCCCCACAGTATCCCTGTAACCCTGCATTTCCCACGGCTAACCTGCACGTCCCTGCACACTATGGGCAATTTAGCATGGCCGATCCACCCTAACCTATACACCTTTGGACTGTGGGGGGAAACCGGAGCACCCGGAGGAAACCCACGCAGACGCAGGGAGAATGTGTAAACTCCACACAGACAATATGTCAGCCCTAACTGCTCAAACTTTTCTAAGGTATTCCAAAATGCAGAGAGACCGCCCTTTAAAACTCTCCTTGTCTTCTGTACATGGGAAAGGGACAGCATAGGTCAGTAAGAGCAGACTCTTATACATGTGGGATGGTGTAGACATTGTTTTGTACCGGAATTGTTTCTTTCCTACTTGTAACAATTTTCCCAGTCACTCAGTATCCTGTTAACGAGGATGAAAAACACAAACCTGTTTCAGGAGATGATCAGATAGGGCTCCACAAGAGAGTGGATGAGTGCACATTCTCCAGAAAAGGAACAAGCAAACATTCTCTCATAAATTCCAACCATTCAAGGCTTACTCAAAGATTCTGGCAACATTCAAATACATTTGCAAATACTTGACATGCTTTCAGTGTTTGTGCTCAAATGCTGCACCTTTTCATTTGCTGACTGTTCTCAGACTGCAACCAGCTTCCTCATCTTCACCTCTTTCCACTCCAACCCCCAAACACAAACCTCCGCTACAGATATGGCTGGACTTTGTCTCGAGAGGCATTTTTAAAACAAAATGTGTTCATGGATGTTCTTGGCCAAGTCAGCATTTATTGCCCATCAGTGTCTAGAATTAACCACATTGCTATGGGTCTGGAGTCACATGTAGGCCAGATTACATAAGGATGGTAGATTTCTTTTCCTGAAGGACGTCAGTGCACCAGATGGATTAACAACAATAATTGACAGTCTTGCTTTTTATTCCACAATTTTATTGAATTCAAATTTCACCATCTGTATGGGTGAATCATGGAATCCCTACAGTACAGAAAGAGGTCATTCAGCCCATTGAGTCTTCACTGATCCTTCAAAGAGCATCCTACCCAGACTCACTCCCCCACCCTATCCCCATCAGCTTGCAATTACCAGGCATCCCTGAACACGATGGAACAATTTAGCATGGCCAATCCACCTAACCTGCACATCTTTGGGAGGAAACCAGAGCACCCAGAGGAAACCCACGCAGGCACGGGGAGAATGTACAAACTCCACACAGACAGTCACCTGAGGGTGGAACTGCACCTGGGTCTCTGGTGCTGTGAGGCAGCAGTGCTAACCACTGAGACACCATGTCGCCCTTTAGACAAACTGAGAACAAACAGAAATGTGGTTTGAACCCATGTCCTTCAGTCTGGATTGCAAATCCACCGACATTATGCCACCATCTCCCTCCGCACTGACCATTTGATAAAAATCAAAGGCTTGCTCAGCCTGTATGAAATTACAATGGCCTTGGTTTAATGTAAGAATGCTTCAGGGCAGTCAGACGTTATGACCCTCCCTCTCCATGTGGGATATCACAGACCTGATTGACCATGAGGCAATAAGGCCTTGTGGACAGTCAATGGAGTTAAAAAAGAACTCCCTCTAAAACATTCCTTCTCTGTGCATCCAAGATTTATCACATCATTTGGAAATTACAGACGGCGCTCAATATCTGCTGGAGGAGGCTGGGAACAGGTAATGGAGAGAGGAGTTTAAAATAAACACGAACAAGTGGGAGCTACTCAACCAGAAAAGGTTGATGGACTGTGTAATTCACCTTCTATCATTCTGCTTGTCACGTGGTACATGGTAAGGGTGGCTAATCATAGAAACCAATCTCTATAACACGAGACAGCTGGAAACACGGAAATGTCTCTGTGAAACATAATTATAAACAAACTAGACTAAGTAAGCTAAATGTCAAGTTAGCTTAATCGGTTGCAATTTTACCTCTGAATTAGAAAGTTGTAGGTTTGAGACCAGCAACAATATTCATTGTCATCATCACTGGCGGCTCATCACAGATGCTCTTCCACTCTCAGGGTGAGTCCGAAGGTGACTGTGCAGATCGATGAGGCTACCGCAGACTCTGTTACACTTGGGGCAGAAGGTGGTTGTGGGAAAGGGTGGGTGGGGCGTTGGCGTGACAACAAGCTCCTTTACTCTGTTTTCACCTGGCTTCTGATTTTTCCCGATGGCAAGTCTCAAGATGCTCGACACCTTCCCGGATGCTCCTCCTCCTCCGCTTTCCGGTCTTGGGCCGGTAATTCCCAGGTGTCTGTGGGAATGCCGCACTTCCCCGGTGAGGCCTCGAAGGTATCACTGAAGCGTTTTCTCTGTCAACCTGCTGTTTCAGAGCTGGGAGTGGAGCATGTGCTCAGGGAGTCTCATGTTGGTCATGCAGACAACATGCCCAGACAATAGTGGCTGATCAAGGGCGGTCAATGCCTCAGTGCTGGGGATGTTGGCCTGGTTGAGGACGCTGGTGTTGGTTCGTCTGTCTTCCCAGCGGATTCGCAGGATCTTGCGCACAGGCAGCATTGATGGTACTGCTCCAGCACCTTGAGGTGTCTGCTGTAGACAGTCCATGTCTCAGAGCCATATAGGAGGGCAGGAACCACCACAGCTCTGTAAACCACGAGTGTCGGATCTGATGATATTGTCCTCGAGCAGCCTTTTCCTCAGGTGGCCGAAGGCTGTGCTCGCACACTGCTCTAGCACCAATATTAAGTGCATTAACCACGCAGTATGAAGAGCTTCCTGAATTGTCAGAGGTGTTGTCTTTCAGACAAGATGTGGATCTAATGACCTGTCTCTTTGCTGAAGATCAGAGTTCAGGGTTCTCTCCACAACACAAAAATGGCCCCCATGTATTATCCTGCTTTGTCCTCTCTGCAGTCTTCATCAAACAGAAGATCTCCCTCTGATTTCAAAGGCCTCACTTGGTTCCATTCCTACTCAGCTATTTCAGCCAGAGCACCTCTGACAGTGGCTTCTCCTCTCACTGACTGCCCCATTGACTCTGCATTCTCCACAATGTCAATATTGGGCCGTGCGCTACTCTTCACTTCTGTATGGTACGTCACCAATGTCAGCTTCCAGCTGTCTACAGTTGATATCCATCACTTCCTCTCTGCTGTTTCAGTTTTGATAGACCCATTTTTCAGCTTTTATCGTACTCTGCAACCATACAGAGCCACAGAATCCTGATAGTACAGAAAGAGGTCTTTCGGCCCATCGCATTTTCTCCAAACAGCAACCCAGTCGCCACCCTAACCCAGTAACCCTGCTTTTACCACGGCCAATCCACATCTTTGGACTGTAGGGGGAAAACCCGTGCAGACACAGGGAGAACATGCAAACTCCATGCATGCAGTCACCCGAAGGAGGAATCAAACCCAGGTTCCTGACATTGTGAGGCAGCAGTGCTAACCACCGTGCGACCATGTGAGAAGGGGGAATTAGATCCCATTGTTTTATTCCTCCTACTTGGACACTCACAGTAAATGCTTTTATTTTGGCACACAGTTATCCCCTCATACTGAAGGGTTGGTTTAGCTCAGGTAGCTGGATGATTGGGTTGTGAAGCAGTATGATGCTTATACTGAGGGTTCACTTCCCACATCAGCTGAGGTTACTATAATGGGCTCTCATTCTCAATATCTCCTCTCATCTGAGGCATGGAAGCCCTCAGGTTAAATCACCACCAGTCATTTCTCTCTCCAATGAGTGAGTAGCCCTTCAGTCTGGCTGGACTATGGCAACTTGATCACCACTTAAAAACAAAACTAACTTGATCAAAGTGCAGGATCCAATTTCAAGGTTTACTTGAATGTAAAAATGGGACTTTATGACTTACAAATCCCAAAGGAAAATAACAAAGAGATAATATCAAACACACAGAAACCCAGGTAAAATGTTTAAATAGGAGACAAAGTTGAATACTGGCAGGAGAACAAAGACTACAACATTTAATAGTCCTTACAGGTTCTTGAAGCTTTTTTTAAATCTGAGTCCCACAGTTGTTTAAGTGCTGACTGCCCTTGTTAGCAGAGGCAAATTTTGGAGAGATCCTCAAGTTCGCAATGAATGGCATTTCTTCAATTTTTATTGGGCACTTTTCCCAGATGATGAGAGATACAGGAAGACCGAATATTCCACTCCCTGCTGCTACAAATCCACATTCTTTCTTGTCACTTCACTGTTTAAATATTTAAATATAGTTCAGTGTGCTTTCCTGAATCTAACACCACTGGCTTTCCAAGCTGACTAACTGGCAAGCGAGTCTTTCATTTCCCAATATGTTAAATTCTCATACAAATGCAGACTGAAACAGGAAATGCACATTTCTTGACGGTGAATTTGTTGCCTCGTGTTGATGCTTTTCGATATAAATGCTAATTTCAGTGCAGACTGTTTTGTTTATCTCTGATGGGTCTCCTGAAGCTTGCAATGAATCTCCAAACATGTGACCACGGCAACCAAATTTGGCTCCACGTTTTTTGTTTCCCCGAATTAAACATCATTTCAGTCCATGAAATGTCGCAGGCACAACAACAAAATGATGTGAGGAATTTGATGGTCCGTGGTTACCATTATCAAAACATTTTGGATGGGGGCAATTTCTTGCAGTTGAGTAACTATCCTGGAATTCCCTCCCGAAGGGCATTGTGGGTAACTCACAGCAGGAGGACTGCAGCGGTGTCAGAAGGCAGCTCATCCTCACCTTCTCATAGGGCAACTAGGGACGGGCAATAAGTGCTGGGCTCAGCCAGCGACGCCCACATCCCACAAATGAATTAATAAAAAAAGTGGGTAAATTGGGAAAACTGGGATCACTGAATTTGGCTGGTCCATTAAATTCTAACCTAGGTCACTCACTCCAATGATAACAAGCATGGGGCTGGATGAACACAGCAGGTCAAGCAGCATCATAGGAGCAGGAAAGCTTGACGTTTCGGCCCGAAACCTGATGAAGGGTTTAGGCCCGAAATGTCAAGTTTTTCTGCTCCTATGATGCTGCCTGACCTGCTGTGTTCATCCAGCCCCATGCTTGTTATCTCGGATTCTCCAGCATCTGCAGTACCTTTTATCTCACTCACTCCAATGTCCTCTTTTGCTACACTGCTTTTGACACTGACCTATATTTAATAGCAAGCTGTGCCTCTGACCCCGTTGCATCTCGATCACGAAGACAGACCTCAGCAGTCTGACCCACATATGCTCCCATCTCAGCTCATTTCCTGCTGAACTTTACATGCAATGCCTTTGAAACCTTTATAGACTTGATGAGTCCAGTGTCACGCTTGCTGATTTTTATTGTCTCCATTCTCCATGAACTTCAATTTATTCAAAACCTAACACCATGACCCACCCCTAGATTCTCCGTTCTTCTGGTTCTGAACCACTTTACATCTCCCCACTTTTGTCCTGTCCTATCACAAGCTACGTTGCCTTCAGTTGCTTTGACTTCACATTCTGAAATTTACTTTAAATTATATCCCATTTTATACTCTTATGACCAAAATGAGTAATTTCCCACTTCCTTACAATATGCTCCATCTCACATCTTGATCCACTCAGTTAATTGGTCTGCATTTCCTCATAGCCTATCAGAGTCTTACCGAAAAATTCATGTCTCCACCCAGCTTCATATTAGATACATTACTCTCAGTCTCTTCATCGAAGTCAGGAATGTAGGTTTAAAGGGCTGAGTCCAGCCCTGATCCATGTGGCACTTCACCACTTAAAACCTGCTGACTTGAAAAATGCTTGATTAATAACTGTTTTCTGCTTCCTGTGCATTAAACAATCTTTCAGCCATGTTCGCTCCAACACCATGTGTTCCTATTTGACCTGTCAACTCTTTGTGTGACAACTTGCTAAAAGTTAAACTGTTCAAATCATACAGTGAACTTCTATGTGTAACACTGAGAAGTCCTCAGTACCTTCACACTACAATACACAGTAGTTACATGATATGGCCCTCCTGAAATTATAAAGTTAATATTTCACTTCCCGTGTCTAGCGCCAAAAATGATCTGCCAATATACCTTAAGAAGCATTCCTCATTAGTAATACGGAAATTGGTATCTTATTGTGTTACCTATTGAGTTGTTTGAAGCACTGGGTAAAAGAATTTTTTATTGAACCCTAATTGAGGAATGTTGCATTGATGCCAAGGCAAGATGAGATGAAAATGATCCAAGACACTCCTGTGTATGCACCTAAATAAGTTGTCAGAACTGAATGGTTTTCTAAGTAGTACACTAGAATGAATCTCCAAACTGATGTTAGCAAATTAAATTGTTGTCCTCTCTGAAATTTTGTGAGCACCTCTCAATCATGGAATTTTTAAATTTAAAAAAAATCAAAAAAGCAAAAGATGAATAAAAGGACAGAGCAGCAAGTCAAAAAGAAAAAGGCAATAGAGTCTGTTGATGTTTTCCTTCCACAATTTAATTTCAGGAATTTATTCAATGCCTATATTCTGCACCAATTCTGAGCTGCAGCCCTGTATGTCAGCCTCATGCGCCCTGTTCTCTCAAGTCCACACCCAATCCAAGTTTGGGATCAAAAGAATCAAATTGCTTCCCAGTCACTCTTGTTATAAAATATGCCAAAAGATTAAAATAGAATAGAATCAGTCACATAATTACCAATGAATTAATCTCCTTCCCAATTAGTCATTCTGTACAGAGTGAACTGAACTCTTTCCCAGAAAATTTTCTGATGAAGGGTCTAGGCCCGAAACGTCAAGTTTTCCTGCTCCTATGATGCTGCTTGGCCTGCTGTGTTCATCCAGCCGCACAACTTGTTATCTCGGATTCTCCAGCATCTGCAGTACCTTTTATCTCTCTGAACTCTTTCCCAATCATTCAAACACAGAGACCTGGGGGTGCATGTATGAAGCTCCTTGAAAGTGGCGTCATAGGTAGACAGGGGGCTGAAGAAGGTGTTTGGCACACTTGCCTTCATCGGTCAGAGCACTGAGTACAGGAGTTGGGATGTCATGTTACAACTGTACAAGACATTGCTAAGGCCACATTTGGAGTACTGCGTGCAATTCCAGTCACCCTGCAATAGGACGGATGATATTAAATTGGATAGGGTGCAAAAAAATATTTGCATGGATGTTACCAAGGCTGGAAGGTTTGAGCTATGAGCATAGGCTGGGACTTTTTTTCCCCTAGAACTTGGGAGGGTGAAGGATGACCTTACAGAGGTTTATAAAATCATGAGGGGCACAGATAAGATGAAGAGCCAATTTGTTTTCCCTCCAGGGCTGGAAAGTCCAAAACTAGAGGACACGAGTTTAAGGAGAGAGGAGGGTGGTGCGTATGTGGAATGAGCTGCCAGAAGGGGTTTCCTTTGTATTTATTCATTACCAGGACAAGGCTAGGCCAACATTTATTGCCCATCCCTAATTGTCCTGAGGTATGTAAAAGTGGTAGAGGCAGATACAATTACACCATTTAGAAGACATTTGGACAGGTACATGGATAGGAGAGGTTTAAAGGAATATGGGCCAAAAGGAGACAAATGGGACCAGTTCAGTTCAGGATATCTGCTTGGCATGAATAAGTTGGGCCGAAGGGTCTGTTTCTGGGCTATACAACTCTAATACATTGTGCCAATGGATCGAAGTTCACCAAAAGACAGGCGAGGTGGTGTGCAATTTAGAAGTTCAGTCACACATGTGTCAAATAAGTGAGATTGTTCCAGGAGGATTGACAAATTTGAACAGATCGAAAATGAGCTGCTGTCACGGCATGAAAACTGGCTGTGGCCATCGATAATAATCCTAACACAGAGTAAATGCAGGTGTTTCATTCCCTGACACAACACACAGATCAATGAAAGCAACATTAAATGTTATTAACGCCATGAAGGAGCAACTAAAGAAGTGGGATTCAGTCCAAGCAGAACAGAACTGAAAACCAGAGACATTATGTTAAACTTGAATAGATCCTTGTTCAGGCTTGGAAAAGACTTACACAAACTAAGTAGGATACAAAGGCACTAGAGAAGATGCAAAAATAAATCCTTAGAATACAACCAGAAGCAAGGTTTTACACCTATCAGGAACTGTACTCTTTAGAAAAGGGGAGACTGAGAGATGACCAGATTTAAGATTAGAAAGGGGCTGATGAAAAGAAGAGGTTTTCACTTGAGAGCACAACTAGGGGGCATAAATATATGCTAGACTTGAATTGAAATCACTAAGGAGTTCAGAAAGACTTCTTTGCCCACAGGAGTTAGGATATGTAACTCACAAAAACAAGGAGTGATTAAGTTGAACAGTGTAGATGCACTTAAGTCGAAGCAAGATAAATACAAGGGAGAAAGGAATAAAATAATTATCTAGATTAGGTAAGGAGGAACGGGAAGAGGCGCGTGTGTGTGCCATAATCAGTGGCAAAAGACCTAAATGGATTATCCATGAGCTGTGAATGCTTTGCAGAGTTTTAAGAATACTAACACACATTTATTAGAATATAACCAATTTACTCGCTTAATTCCATTGGCTGTGCATTGTGTGGAATTGTTTGCAATGCCACAGGCAAGGTCTCATTTCCTCACAGAGTAAGCGTGCAGCAACTGAACTGTGCCACAAGTTACGGAGTCAGCAGTATAATTTTTGCTCCTCCTGCAGTAACAGCTCCAGTAATTACCAAACTGTCTGGAGGTCTCGGAATTAATTTTTCATAACCCTACTGTTTAACCCGACATTAACAGAGTTCTCTTGTTACTTTGTTGGTCATGTAGATGAAAGCTGTGGTAAATGATACTGTTGGCCGAGCAAACAATTTAACAGCAATCACTCTGTGCCTACAAAAGGACAGGAGTTGAGGGGGTGGGGAGAGACAGTCAGATTATAATTTATTGCACTTTCTGGCAGTAGCAAATGGAAGCAGCATTCAGAGCAATCTCGCAATAATTAACTTGAAGCCACTTAATATAACACAGGGACATTTATAATAGCTAATAATGTAATGTAGTTACCTAAAGCATTTGGATACTTCCCTCTGTCCCCATTCTCTCAAAGTCACCTTCATGATCCATTCTTCCCTGCTCGCATTATCCTCCTAACATGAGCAAACAAGAGTGCCTTTCCAAACAGGTCAGAATTGCTTTATAGAGTCACAAGGCACGGGAACAGACCCTTCGGTCCAAATTGTCTATGCCTACCATGTTCCCAAACTAGTTCCACTTGCCTGTGTTTGAAGCATATCCCTCATGAACTTGTCCAAATGTCTTTTAAATGCTGTAACTGTACCTGCATCCACCACTTTCTCTGGCAGTTCATTCCACACATGAACCGCATGCCGCATAAAAAAAATTACCCCTCCTGTCCTTTTCAAAACTTTCTCCTCTCACCTTAAAAATATGCCCCCTAGTCCTGAACTCCCCCACCCGAGGGAAAAGAGCCTTACTATTCGCCTTATCTATGCCCCTCTTGTAAAAAAGAAACCTGTTTCTAATTTACATTCACAGTTTTGATACTTGATTTGGTTGAGAGGAAATTTGAAACATACGACTACTTTGCCACTGAGCTATTTTTCATTTTTTAAAATTCTCTGTTGTTGAATACTTCTGGAGCTGAATAATGTATTTTATTATTAAAATAGAAAGAGTTTGCAGGTGTCAGACCTGCTGATCATCTGTTCAGCTCAGAAAATTTCAGCCTAATGTGGATTGATGAACAATCAAGCCTTAAAATATATGTGTACTATTCCAGATTCAAAACTTCGCTGAATCTGCTGGATGCAAACTGATCCAACTTCTCATGGTAGCAGAATATCTCCCGCTGCAATAACGGAGCAAAATCAATGGAGGAAAATTTGGATGGGAGTGCATCCTTACTCATTCTAGTCTACACAGATATCTTTTGATGACATATATTACTCTACATTCTGCCACGATATATTAACCCTCAACATCAGGAATGATGTGTTTAAGGCACTGAGCAGCCAATACAGAAGTTGTGAGTTCAAATCATCGTCGTGTTAAAAGGTGAAAATTAATTCATCGGTCCATCAGAATTTCACTAAAGATCCACAGACAGCACCTTCCAAACCCACGACCGCTTCCATCTAGAAGAACAAGGGCAGCAGATACATGGGAACACCATCACCTTTGCATTGCCCTCCAAGCTACTCACCATAACTTGGAAATATATTGCCATTCCCGGACTGTCGCTGGGGCAAAATCCTGGAATTCCTTCCCTAATGGCATTGTGGGTCAACCCACAGCAGGTGGACTGCATTGGTTCAAGAAGGCAGCTCACCACCACCTTCTCAAGGGCAACTAGGGATGGGCAATAAATGCTGGGCCCAGCCAGCGACGCCCACATCTGACAAAAATTAGTAAAAAGTAATTCTGATCATTTGTGATGTGAAAATGATCATGAAAAATAGATTGTTGAAAAATTCCAACTGATTCATTCACCTCTTTCTGGGCAATTCTACAGTCTGGCCTAAATGCAACTCTAACGTCCCAACTCTCGTACGCACAGGTCAGAGCAATGAAGGAAAGTGTGCTAAATGCCTGCTTAACCATCCGGTCTATATGCGATCGAATTGAAGAGATTTAGGTAATTATTACAATGAGTTTCATGTTACAGTCCATCAGGAAACTGGCAACCACACTTTGAAATGCAATGTGTATCTAGTGTATATTGTCAGCAGGGCCCTGGACCATCAAGGTCGAACAACCAAGGCCCAGCACTCGGTGGGGATATTCTGCACAGGCCAGGGGAGCGATAGAGGCCTATGCAGGTATAGCACCATACTTTCTGACCCTGCTCCCGATTGTCAGGACAGAGAATGGAAAGCATTTCTCATCAATCTGTACAACTATAAGACGTGTCCTATAATTAATTTAGGAATTCATCTACATGGTGATTTTTCACCAGATTTTCTGCTGTCCCAGGGTCTGACACTCCTGTCTATTTACAGCATCCGCAGTTCCAAAGGCATGTTGCAATTTGAACTGAAGTGGGCTAATTTAGACAATAAAGAAAATTCAAAACACTTCCCCGACTTTGACTCATCACTCCTACTGACTTTATAAATGGGGATGGTATGTATGGATACAAGGTTTCTGAGAAAGCCTCATAACTGTAGTGAAGCAGTGTCCAAGACATGATCTATCTGTATCCACTGTATTTATTTGACCTGTTGGTGTTGGTGGTGCTCAGTTAATATATTGGACAAGAAACTCAACATTGTGCATTCCATTGGCATTCAAATAGTGGGTGCAATGCTGATGAACTCACGCAGCATTGACATGATATTTCGTAAATCCATCAAAATGTCACAATCTCCTTCAGAGAATGGTGTGAGTGTGTGGCTACCTGCAGGTCACAATTGTACAGGAAATAGTTCTTGTTACATCATTCAGAAGAAAGGTGTTCTTCAGTGGGTGAAGAGGTTTCCCATAAGCCATTCTTTAAGACAGCTCAATGTCTACAATTGTTAGCATGATCTCTGCACTGACAGGTAATAGTTAGTCTCCAAGGGTAGGGGAACGTGAACATACATTAGGACCATTTTAACTACGACCCTGTAGGCTAGAGCATTGACATTATGAAGGAGACAGAGTCCAGAGGTAGTCAAACTGATGATGAACTAAACTGGATGCACTCACTCTCAACTCAATCATTTTTTTCAGCATTTGGCCAACAGGCTCTTACACAGGGAGTGGGGAAATCAAAGCAGGAATTATGCCTATATGACGCAGCTCTGCAAAATATACATTTCACAAATGACCACACAGCCGTTCCTTTCCAGCCAGATTCACACGAAGCTGCAACTATAAAGATATCTTTAGGCCACTAAACATGAGAATTAGAACATTTAGAGGGGCAGGGTGAAAAGACAGGTTAGATTGAAAACAGTCCAGCAGACAAGGCTGCCAAGCAGAACACAGCACTAGCTAATTATTGCTCCTGTACTCCATGTTTATTGCATTTCAAGCATACAGGGCACTCATTCATTTCCTCTCAGCTCTGCTATACTGAGCAGGCAAAAAATATCAAGTTACAGGTTTATCACAGTTACAAAGAACTGTATTAGGCATTGGCGTAGTCAAAATCTCTGGAAATCTCTGGGAATCCTGGTGTTATCACTCCTTCTTTCTTGAAAAATGCAGCGGCATTGATCAGTCGGGAAGGTTTCAAGGATGAAGAGAAGGATGGACATGGCTTGAACAAAGACACAAAGCATTGAAGGACTAGGGGGATATGACGGAAAGAACATTTGCTCTTACCAAAAGCAACATGAAACAACCTGAGCAAGTTAATGCACTGGGCAGACCTACACTTGGCAGTAATGTGGGGTTTGGCTTCCAGACAGAGGTTGCTAATCCCTCTTTGACAGCAAAAACAAGACTGCACACAAAAGAAATTAAACATTATAATAAAAACCACAGTGAGAAAGTGATCTTGAGACTGTGACGGACTATGATAAACAGTGCTTCTGTAATTCCCTAACATCCAGCCATCGGGCAATTCTATACACGAGTCAATTTAACAGAATACCAGAAACTCCATCTCACAAGTTTATGTCTTTTTCTAAAAGAAAACAGAGAACTAGGGAAAGGAATTTTGAATTGGGGGAACCGATGTCTATAATAGATAATCAAACACAGGTCCTGAATATAGAAGGCTTTGTAAGGCAAACAGCCCTATCTCATTCCATTTCTGTACAACCCCTCAAGGAATGACCTTGGCTCAAACTTCACTGGAAAAAGAATGGCAAATTCACAAATTCATTCTTGACATGTAGGAAGATGGTCGTGGTTGTTGGGGTCAACCATCTCAGCTGCAGGACATCTCTGCAGGAGTTCATCAAGGTAATGTCATAGGCCTAACCATGCTCACCTGCTTCATCAATGACCTTCCTTCCATCAGAGGGTCAGAAGTGGGGATACTTGCTGATGATAGCGCAACGTTTAGCACCATTCACAACTCCTTAGACACTGGCACAGTCCATGCCTGAATGTAGCAAGAGCTTGGGAATACCCAGGTTTGGATGGGCAAGTAACATTCTCGCCACACAAGTGCCAGGCAATGACCGTTCCGAAAAAGAGAGAAACTGATCGCTGTGCCTTGACATTCAAAGGCATTGCCATCACTGAATCCCCCACCTATCAACATTCTGGGGATTATCATTGACCATAAACAGAACTGAACAAGCCATATGAATACTGTGGTTACATGAGCAGGTCAGAGGCTAGGAAGCAGCTATTGACCCACCTCCTGTTCCCGAAAATTTATTCACCATTTACAAGGCAGCAGTGGGATGGAATACTCCCCACTTTCCTGCTTCAACAGTACTGAAGAGGTTTGACACCATCCAGAAGAAAACAGCTGCTGGATTGGCGCCACATCCACAAATATCTGATCCCTCTGCCACCAACGCTCAGTAGCAACAGTGTGTACTTTCTACAAGATGCACTGCAGAAATTCACCAAAATTCCTCATACAGCACCTTCCAAACCCTCGATCACTTCCATCCAGAAGGGTAAGGACAGCAGATTGCTTTATTAGTTCACAGGATGTGGCCATTGCTGACTAAGCCAGCATTTATTGCCCTTCCCTAATTGCCAAGAGGGTAGTTGAGAGTCAACCACGTTGCTGTGGGTCTGGAGTCACATGTAGGCAGATCAGGTAAGGATGGCAGTTTCCTTCCCTAAAGGACACTAGTGAGCCAGATGGGTTTTTCCTGACAATTGACAATGGATGCATGATCATCATTAGATTCTTTATTCCAGAAAGTTATTGAATTCAAATTCCACCATCTGCTGTGGCCGGACTTGAACCCAAGTCCCCAGAACGTTATCTGATTCTCTGATTTAACAGTTCAGTGATAGTACTACGAGGCCATTGCCTCCCCTTGATTCATGGGAACAGCATTACCTGCAAATTCCCCTCCAATCCACTCACCATCCTGACTCGGAAATATATCGCCGTTCCTTCTCTGTCGCTGGGTCAAAATCCAGGAATTCCCTCCCTAAGGGCATTGTGGTATTCTTGGACCAAATGGATGGCAGCAGTTCAATCAGGAAGTTGATAGCCTTCTCAAGGGGCAACTAGGGATGGGCAATAAAGGCTGGCCCAGCTAGAGACCCCTACATCCCATGAATAAATAAAAATGGTTTAAAATATAAAGACAAGCTGTCGTAAATGTGCAGGTCCTGATGAAGAGAAGGGTTATCATGATTGGCTACGACTTGCTCGTCTGCTACCACTTCCTCTGCACAAATGCGACTTCAACATTCCCTTTAATTTTATGAGTTTTCTGGATTTAAGCTGATCACTTTATAAACTCCGACAGCAAGTTGGGGTGCGTACTCTTTCCACAACATGATAATTTTAATTGCAATGTCAATAGATTACAGGGAGAAGGCAAGGGAATAGAATTAGGTGTCACATCGATTTAGAATGTTTGCACAGAGCTGAATGGCCTCCTTCTGTTGGATCACACTTCTGTGATTTTGCCTCTCCAACCAAAAATTCCAATACTTTCTCGCAGTAAATTCTTACAGAATTAAAACATTGTAAATATTAAATGTTTAGTTTACAGGTCCTTTCATTTTTATTTTCTCTTTCTTCCCCTTCAAATGATGTGAATGTAGAAGGCATGTTGGTATCATGGGCGGCGAAGAAGGTTACCTGACAGTACATCAGGACCTTGATCAGATGGGCCAATGGGCCGAGGAGTGGCAGATGGAGTTTAATATAGACAAGTGTGAGGTGCTGCATCTTGGAAAGGCAAATCAGGGCAGGCCTTATACACTTAATGGTAAGGTCCTGGGGAGTGTTGCCAAACAAAGGGACCTTGGGATGCAGGTTCATAGTTCCTTATAGGAGAAGTCACAGGTAGACAGGGTGGTGAGGAAGGCGTTTGGTACGCTTGCCTTTATTGGTTAGTGCATGAGTATGGGAGCTGGGAGGGTCATGTTGCAGCTGTAAGGAACATTAGTTAGGCCACTTTTGGAACACTGTGTGCAATTCTGGTCTCTCTGCTATAGGAAAGATATTGTTAAACTTGAAATATTTCAGAAAAGATTTACAAGGATGTTGCCAGGCTTGGAGGATTTGGGCTATAGGGAGAGGCTGAATAGGCTGGGGCCATTTTTTTCTGGACTGTCGAAGGCTGAGGGGGCGACCTTATAGAGGCTTATAAAATCATGAGGGGCATGGATAGGGTGAGTGGCCAAGGTCTTTTCCCCAGGGTAGGGGAGTCCAAAACTGGAGGGCATAGGTTTAAGGTGAGAGAGGGGAAAGATTTAAAAGGGCCCTAAGGGCCAACTTTTTCACACAGAGGGTGGTGCGTGTGTGGAATGAGCTGCCAGAGGAAGTGGTGGAGGCTGATACAATGACAACATTTAAAAGGCATCTGGATGGGTATATGAATAGGAAGGGTTTAGAGGGATATGGGCCAAATGCAGGCAAATGGGACTAGATTAATTTAGGATATTGGGTCAGCATGGACGAGTTGGACCCAAGGGTCTGTTTCTGCGCTGTACAGCTCTATGACTATGTCTATAACTTCTTTTTCCCTCTTTTTTTCTTTTTGACCTGACTCTACTCTCCCTCTAGTTGATCTTATGCTTCTTTGTCAATGTTTAAACCTCATTGGGTATGGAGATACTCCGTTGTACTTGTTGTTCACAGGGGAGACAATCCTGCCACGGCCAGAATTTGAATTCAATAAAAATCTGGAATTAAGAGTCTAATGATGACCATGAACCATTGTCGATTGTCAGGAAAAACTCATCTGGTTCACTAATGTACTTTAGGGAAGGAAGCTGCCATCCTTACCTGGTCTGGTCTACATGTGACTCCAGACCCACAGCAATGTGCTTGACTCTCAACTGCCCTCTGGGCAAATAGGGTAGGGTAATAAATGCTGGCCTAGTCAGCGATGCCCACATCCTGTGAATGAATAATAAAGAAAACGATGGCCTTTACACCCTCACTACACTGTTCTTAATTTCTATTTCCAGAAAGCCTGTCACAGGATGCCTCACTCAAGCACAATCTCGGCCACTTCCTTGTTTAAAACCACTCCAGCACTAGCGCTGCAAGACTCAAGGGTTATGTTTGCAATGTGATCCTATAGCCAACCAAACGGTCTCAGTTTCAATGCCTGAATAGACCTGAGTTAAGTAATCTGTCAGTACTGAAGAAGGACTTGAAATGTTAACTCTGTTCTCTCTCCACAGATGCTACCAGGCCTGCTGAGTTTCTCCAGCAATTTCTGTTTTTGTTTGTTTCAGTCCTCCAGTATTTGCACATTGTCTGATGAAAGTCAATATTGGAGTTGTTCTCATTTCTAGAGCTTTATCTGAGATACACTTTCAGGCTTTTATCTTGGCTGAAGATCACTCTAGGACATCCTTTGGTTGTGCTACAAAAATGCAAGTCTTTTGTTTGAAGTGTGGTCTCATTGTATCTCCATATACATGCAGCAAGATTCCCTTAACCTGAAACTCCAAACGCCATAGTCGTAAAGGTTGATACATTACTACAGGTACATGGGTAGGGAAGATTTAGAGGGATGTGGGCCAAATGCAGACAAATGGGACTAGTTCAGTTTAGGAAACCTAGTTAGCGTGGATGAGTTGGGCTGAAGGGTCTGATTCTATGCTGTATGGCTCTATTGCTAAGGCTAGAAGCTGTGAGTAGAGGAGAAAATTGCTTTCTGGTATGGATGCTACTTTTAAATCCTATTTGGATGACTGTTTGGGTAACTTGGCCAAAACACCTCAGCCACTATTGGGTTCAACAGGACTGGAATCCTACAGCAACTACTCAGAGTTCATCCAACCAGCCATGATCCTATTGAATGGTGGGGCAGGCTTGTTTGGTTGAATAGTCTACTCTTGTTCAGATGTTCCAAAACCCCTGTCACCCTCCATCCAAACAGAACCTACAGCTCTCGATGTCCAGTTTATTCCTTTCCCTCAACAAGGCATATTCAGTGTCTGCCAAATCAGTCATTTGGAAGCTAGGTCTCAAAATGGTTGCATTTTTTGGTGTCAAACAGAGATGAAGTTAGAAAAGTAGATTTTTGAAAACCTGTAGTAAGTAAAAAGCAATGCTTTTTAAAGGCTTTTTAAACATAGATAATGTTCTGGACCAGACCAAACCCCCTCAAAACAGAAAGTAGCGTAGACCCTGACTTTTTCTTATTTTAAAGGCTAATGTAATATGCTGTGTTCCAGAAGCAATTTGATTGGTCAAACTACTCGACGTTGAGTAAAATACAACCTGTTTAAACACTCTTATCAAAATACTACAAAAGACAGAAGAATTTGGAATAACAACTCTGTTGGAAAACTCAGAATAATAAATATGGTGATTCTTATTACTTAAATGTTCCAAGATAGTTATATCCCATAAACACATCCCTGGCAAAAAAGGCAAATTCAGAAAACAGATTTTGTCTCATATACACTCCTGCAGCCCAGGAACAGAACCTCCAGCTTTTGGCTGTAATTGAGAGAGGGAGAAGTAGCTTCCATTTCTTCAAGCCCCAAAAGCAACTGCTGCTGAAAACTAAAAACTAAAATCCCTGGTTCTGTGGGTGAGAGCTTGATCACACCCATTCAAGCTGCTTCTATTGTTCCAACTTTCCAAAAATAAAAGCACGCAAGGCTTTACAAGTTGTTTATCTTCTCACAGACTGCTTGGCAACAGCCCCCCGATCTCTCTCTCTAGAAGAAACCAGGACAAAACACACCTCTTAAAGTTACAGCATTCTCACAATAAAAACAGAAGTGTTGGTGAAATGCAGCAGATAGGCAGCATCCATGTAGAGACATTTGGAGTCCAATGAGTCACCCTCAGAACCTTTGCTTTAAACATCTATTACATAGGCAGGTATGGTCAGCCACCCACCTTTTCGAATCAATGTAAGTACAGTCGGCAAACACAGAAATTACTGGAGAAACTCAGAAGGTCTAGCAGCATCTGTGGAGTGAGAGAAAAACAAAGTTCACATTTCAAGACTAGACCTATTGAGTTTCTCCAGCAATCTCTGTGCTTGCTTTAGATGTCCAGTACCCACAGTTTTCATATTGTCATAGTGCAGATCTCATATGAAATCTGGGATTTTGTCCTGAAGTTTGAACTTCAGAAAAAATTCTAATAGATCAATGCTGAAAGTTTGGAGGCTGGATGAACACTATAAGGAAAATAATTTATATTAACTTTTGCCATGGGCTGTTTTTGTCTTCTCTAACTTGCGTCTCCCTGTTTCCAAATCCTTTGGCTAAACGACCCCACAATGTGTACACAACCTGGAATCATAAATTTCGAATCTCAGGACTGACATAAGTATTGTTCATATCTAAGATTATCTAGACAAGGCAGAGTATATCTTCCGGATATAACAGGCATAATTGAATGCAGAAACCCTGCAAGTCCCAAGAATTCCCTGCCATAGAATGTTCTCCACTCGATGGATGTCATGAAAACAAACTCAATCTTCTTTCAGGCTTGGCTATGTTAATAGTGTTTCCAATCTCAATTACACTTGTGTAGATTGAAACATCCAGTTTGTGTCCTATTGTGATTCTGTTTTCAATTAAGTGTCACTCACTTGACTGCTTTGGGAATCTCTCTGGTTTTATTAATAGAAGCAACATTTAAATTTGTAATTTAAGGCCATCAGTAGTCCATTCCCTTTATCCTTGCACCATTATTCTTGCTGCCAGTTAATCATTCCTACCTCCCCATATCCTATCATTGACCTTTCTATCAGTTTTTCCCTCCTGTGGTTCTACCCTTAAGTTAAATTTCTAAATTCTTCAAGTTCAGATAAAATGTTGACTTTTCTCCACAAAAGCTGCTTGACCTGTGGAGTGTTTTCTGGATCTTTTTCTGCGTTTATTGTATATGCTACAAAATTTTGCAACCGAATCAGGACACAGTTTCTAGACAGGATCGCCCCTTTGGTTCCTTGGTCTGCCTGTACTTGCATTCAGTTGCAGTGAAGGTGGCTGGGCTGAAACAAGTTTCACGTTGCATGGTTTTGTTACTCCACCTCTCTCTCCCACCGTGTGCTCATAAACTTGACTCATCCGAATCTCTGCTGCCAGAATTCAAACTCACATGTTCGCCATCACAATAGCTCACAATGTTGGCTCTCAATCCAGCAAAGCTGCAATCTTAAAATTTGCATCCTTGTGTTCAAATCCATTTCTGGCCTCATCCCACAGCATCCCACCCAGACCCACCTCACCCCTATAATTCCCATGGGTAATACAACTAGGCTGCACATCCCTGGACACTATGGGCAATTTCACATGACCAATTCACCTTAACCTGCTCATCTTTCCTACGAACGTACAATATTTTTGAGGTATCTGTGCTTCTCAATTCTGGCACCTCCTGTAATTCCAATTTTCTTCACTCCACCACAAGGAGCTATAACCTCCTTTGCTCAAGTCTGGAGCTTTCCCTAAATATCACTGCATTTTTAGCTCTCTTTTTTCCAATAAGGCAATCCTTAAAATCTACCTCTATGACCAAGCTTTCAGCCAAAAGTTCTAATGTCTTTTAGTGTCAAGTTTTGTTTGATAACCGCTGTTGTGAAGTGCCTTGGGATATGTTAAAGGTGCTACCTTAATATAGGTTGTTGTTGTAATTGTTCTTGATCACCGAATCCCTATAATGTGTAAGCAGGTCATTCGGCCCAATGAGTCCCCAGCAGCCCTCTGAACAGCATCCTACCCAGACCCACCTCATCCCTGTAATTCCCATGGGCAATACAATGAGGCTGCACATCCCTGGACAGGATGGGCAATTTCACATGACCAATCCACCCTAATCTGCTCACCTTTGTTCTGTGGGAGGAAACCGGAGTGCCCTGAGGAAACCCACGCAGACACCGGGAGAATGTGCAAACTCCACACAGGCAGTCGCCTGAGGGTGGAATTGAATGCAGGCCCCTGGCGCTGTGAGGCAGCAGTGCTAACCACTGAGCCACTGTGCCACCCGAGGTGAAAGGAATATTAACAGACAGGGACAAGGATATGTGGAAGAGTTAAAGTGATCTCCCCAGATACCCAAGTGTGAAAGGATTTTTATAGAAATCTCTCCAGACACAGGACTAACAAAGGTTATACTGACACAGGTGGCATGCCCATAAACATATCATATCAATGCCCATATCAATCTACAAATTTTAATGCTATATTTGGAAAAGTGATCACCAAAAGCTATTAAAGTAGTTTTAGCACATCATGTGACTACTGGCAGGACCAGCCCTGTACCATTCAGAAATTGAAGCAAATAGCAAATGAAGTACAGGCAAGCCCAGTCAATTGTGAAAACCAAATTCCTTTGTTAAACATAAACAGGACTATAACGTTCTAGTTGGCTCATCTTTCTGCTTCACCCTGAATAACAGACATCAAAACTCAATTGGTTTAGATAAATATGAATGGATCTCATTGACTTTTCATTCTATTGTGATGGCTCCTCATGCTAAAAACAAAGACCATGGCTATCTCAAACTCTTAAAATGTGGTAGTTCACAACACAAAATGTTTACAACTCTAACATACCACCTTTGGACTTGTAACAAGTCACATCAGTAAGACAGCCATGTTTGTTGCGAGATACAGAGAGACCACTCCAAAGCTATTAAACTAACTGTAAAACAATTGCACAGCCAAAGTAACAAACATATAAACTTTGCAAGTGTAGAAGGACTCTCCCCAAACTTGATCCAACTTAAATTTCACTTGAGAGCCAACCACCGGGCAACGCCACTGTTGGTTTGGAGCCAACTGAAAATCTTCTCTTTTTACAAGACCCTTGCCTAGTTAAAGCATCAAGTCATCAAAGAAACAACAGGTCTGCTACAAAGAGACTTAAATATTTTCAAATTGAAATCATATATTTTGTTCTCCATCTGTGTCTAACTTTTGTGCAAGTGATGATGTGGTTGAGTCAAATGGGTGAGGTGTTATTTTTTTTAAACCTTTGAAACAAATATCTGACAATAAATGACTGTTCTTATTTTTAAATCTACAAAAGGCTGCACATGGCACTGACAGAAGAAGGAGAAATAAAGATCTGGTGAAATGCTACTGTTTATGTTGCAAACAGGGATGCAGAGGTACCAGTGTTGGACTGGGGTCCTGATGAAGGAGCGAGGTTCTGAAAGCTCGTAGGTTGCAGACAGCTTAGAGAGTCCTCACAAATTACACTTGTTCATCCTATTGAGTGTTAAAAACTGAAATAAGGCACCTTGCTCTCTGAAGGTGACTTCACATACTCCCATTCCAGCTTGGCCCAAACAGAATTGAGGAAGTGCCGCCTGGGAATGGGCATAGGCCTGGCAGCCAATGTGTTACTGCATGGTGCTCAAACTGTTACCTCCAAACAAAATGGGCAGTGCAGTGGCTCAGTGGTTAGCACTGCTCCCCTTGCAGCACCAGGGAACCGGGTTCAATTCCAGCCTCAGGTGACTCTCTGTGTGGAGTTTGCACATTCTCCCCGTGTCTGCGTGGGTTTCCTTCGGGTGCTCCGGTTTCCTCCCACAGTCCAAAGATGTGCAAATTAGGGTGGATTGATCAGATTAAATTGTCCATAGTGCCCAGGGATGGGAAAGCTGGGTGGACTGGCCATGGGAAATGCAGGGTTACAGGGACAGGGGGAATGGATCTGGGTGGGATGCTCTTTGGATTGTCGGTGTCGATTTGATGGGCTGAACAGTGTGGTTCCAGACTCTGGGATTCAATGAAAATGGATTGACCAGAACCAGCCCAATCTTCTCCTTACACCATTACAGTTAGGGCAAGGCTCCATCAGGAAGCTCTGTGGCTCAACATTAACAAGAAGACCAATTTGAGAACCACATTCGAGCACTAAGGAGAAGCAAGGATTAGAACACTCTTCTTTTTTAAAAAAAAATTCATTTTTGGAATCTCATTGCTCATGGATGGAGTGGTGAAATGACCGGGACAGGGCTGGGACATGTTTCAAGGTGAGGGAACGTGCTGTTTCTAGACTGTTCGACATATCACAAATACCATCTCGATGCACAAACTCAAGCGCATCAGCCTTGAAAAACCTACCACCAGCTGTCCGCTTGAAATTGGCCACATTTTGATCCAGCCATCCTATTTTAAAACAGGCATCTCAGCTATTAATGAAATCAAAGGTGCCTCATTTTCACTTCACCTGCTCTTTAAGACTGGCATTCTAACGATAGCCATATACGCATATGCACGTGCATTCCTGTGTGGCAGGCTTCAATGAGCAACCTTGAAAGACAATACAAGACAGAAGGAACAATTCTGAAGGGAGTGCAGGAACAGAGGGACCTGGGTGTTCATGTGCACAGATCACTGAAGGTGGTAGGACATGTGGACAGATCAGTAAATAAAGCGTGCAGTGCTCTCAGCTTTATGAATAGGGGCATAGGGTAAAGAGGCCACGTTGAACTTGTCTAAGACATTTGCTTGACCAGAGCTGGAGTATTGCGTACAGTTGTGGGTGCCACATAACAAGAAAGATGTGAATGCATTGGAGAGTGTGAAGAAGTGATGTAAGAGAACAATTCCAGGAATTAGAAACTTCAGTGATGAGGATGGATTGAAGAAGTTGGGGTTATTCTCCCTGGAGGTAAGGAGGCTGAGAGGTGATCTGATAGAGGTTTTCAAAATCACGAGCGGGCTAGGCAGTGTGGATAGGGTGAAGTTATTTCTGATTGTAAGAGAACATGATGTCATGTAAAGTGATGTATGAATGAAGCAAGGATAATGTGGGAAAAAAACCTTTATGTACAGTTACTAGTTAAGGTATGGAAGTTATTGAATAGCAATGTGGTGGAAGCAGGTTCAATTGAGGCATTCAAGAGGGGCAAGTGGACAATTATTTGGATACAAATGATGTGTAGGCATATAGAAAAAAAGGCAGTAGGTTGGCACTAGATAGTAAGAGCTGGCGCAGGCACAGTGGGCCAAATGGCCTCTTTCTGCACTGCAATAATTCTGTGATTCTGTGACATATTTTTATTTAACCTACTTTTCTAATCATGGCATGGTGGCTCAGTGGTTAGCACTGCGGCCTCACAGTGCCAGGGACCCTCGGGTGACTGTCTGTGTGGACTTTGCACTTTGTTCCTGTGTCTGCATGGGTTTCCTCCAGGTGCTCTGGTTTCCTCCCACAGTCCAAAGATGTGCAGGTTAGGTGGATTGGCCATGCTAAATTGCCAGTAGTGTTCAAGGATGTGTAGCTTAGGTGGGTTATGGAGATGGGGTCTGGGTGGGATGCTCTGAGGGTTGATGTAGACTTGTTGGGCCAAAGGGCCTGTTTCCACACTGTAGGGATTTTATGAAAACCTGTTCAGAGATGTTATTACACACCTCTGGAGCAGGTGGGAGACCAGGAAATAAAGCATACAATATTCTCAACTTCAGGGGGCGCAATGGTCTAGTGATGTTATCGCTGCACTGTTAATGCAGAGACCCAGGTAATGTTCTGGGGACCTGGGTTCGCTGGTGGAATTGGAATGCAATAAAATCTGGAATTACGAGTTTGATGATGAACAGGAATCCATTATTGAGGAAAAGCCCATACAGATCACCAATGCCCTTTCGGGGAGGAAGCTGTCATCCTTACCTGGGCTGGCCTACATGTGACTCTGAACTCACAGCAATGTGGTTGACTCTTAAAATGCCCTCTGGGCAATAAATGCTAGCCTATCCACTGAGACCCACATCCCATGAATGAATTAAAAAAAACAAGGGGGCATAGAATAAGGGTGTGATGTTGAACTCGTATAAGGCACTTCCTTGACCTCAGCCGGAATTTTATGAACAGTTGTGGGTGACACACCGTAGGAAAGATGTTAATGCTTTGGAGAGAGTGAAGAAAGGATTTAAGAGAACAGTTCCAGGGATGAGAATCTTCACAGATTAGGGTAGATTGAAGAATTTTGGGGTGTTCTCACTGGAGACAAGGAGGCTGAGAGGTGATCTGATAGAGCGGACTGGGACAGAGTAGATAGGATGAAGCTGCTTCCGACTGGAAATGAACAAGACGACAGATGTAAAGTGATACACAAACAAAGCAAGGATTATATGGGCAAAAAGAAACTTTTCATACAAAAGTAGTTAAGGTATGAAAGGCCTCCAGCCACCACTGTGCCACAAGAGGGCCTCTTGAATTTCATGCAGCGAAATGTATCTTATTCTAAGTTTGTTGAAAGGGTGAAGGTGTTGCTGGCTGACCTCGCCTTTGTTGCCGTGTAGAAAGTGGGCTTGCCGTCTTGAACCGCTACAGTCCTTGGGTACAATTTGAGAGACAAAACAACGGTGTGCTCGCATGTAATGAATGACAAATGTCAAAAGGAATATTTTTTAAAGCAATTTTGAATGTACATTTAAATTAGAAAATGATTTCAATTGAGGAATTGTACATTGGACAGGGAAAGGTGGGGAATGTGGAAATGAATAAAAGAAGAATTTGAGGGTTACAAGAAATTAAAAGGAGCCGTAGATAATGGGATTAAATATGAAACATGTAGGTCAAGGAGCTGTGTGGAAAAGGAGAAACGCTACTGATGATGATAGGAGCCACATGGGTTTCTCCAACAATGTCAATGGAGAAATCCAATTAGATTGTCTGTACTTCAAGAACATACAGCCTGTAAAATTCTGCTTTGATGCTGTGCAATATGAGGATTTCCAGCACAGGACAAAGAGGCTTCAAAATACACTACAGAGGTCAGTGATTGAAGTGAAGACCAGGTTAATATCTAAAACGAAGTTTGGACATGTGGCAGAAGGCAAGGGGTAAAAAGGAATCTTGAAACCGAACAGACGCTGAGAAAAGGAATTCTCCTCAACTGGAAGGTAAACGCCAACCAGGCAGGCTTTCACGCTAACATCTGCAGAGTAATTAATGATCGCTATTTAACTGGATTGAATGTTTTTTTTCTTCATTCGTTTATGGGATGAGTGCATCACTGACCTGGCAGCATTTATTGCCCATCCCTAATTTCCTAGAGGGCAGTTAAGAGTCAACCACATTGCTGTGTGGTTGGAGTCACATTTTAGGCCAGACCAGGTAAGGATGGCAGTTTCCTTCCCTAAAAGACATTCGTGAACCAGATGGGTTTTTTCCCCAGCAATTGACAATGGATTCACAGCCATCATTAGATTCTTAATCCCAGATACTTTTTGAATTCAAATCCACCACCTGCCATGGCGGGATTTGAATCCAGGTCACCAGAATGTTGTCTGGGTCTCTGGATTAACAGTCCAGCCATAATACAACTGGGCCACGGCCTTTCCCATTTTTAGGAGCGTTAAAGGTTATGCAAGAATCGATGAAGTTGCTCAAAATCTTGAGGATAGATGAGAAGATGAATATTAAGGAGGCAAGATGGGCCATTAACAAGGCGATTAACAAACTGATTGGTGGTTGCCCAGTGAGAAACTCACCATGCCAGTCAAGAAAAGCACAAAGGTGGTATGGGATAGCCCCAATATTGAAATGAACCTCACCAAATTTCTTGTTCGATTCTGCCACGAATCTCACCATTGCTCAAGTTGTTCAGGCCCCTATAAGATTTAATTATGACTGAATTAGCTTTAGTGTCACTGCCATGAGTTCACTGAAAAGTTCATAAGTTGCCATCTTGCGTACAACGTACCCAGGTACAGATTCTTGAGTACAAGTTCTTCGGGAAAATAATAAAATTCAAAATAAAGAAATAAAAGGTCCAGCATTACAGGCCTTCCAAAGTTCAAAATTACAGTAATAAATCAGAAAAATAAAGAAATAAAAGGTCCAGCATAACAGTCCTTCCACAATATAAACAAAGGGAAAAAACGAGAAATTTTTAAAAAAGACTGAATTTAAGACAAAGTTCACTTAGTCCATTTCATGGCTCTGGGCTCGAGGACCCAACCAGATCCCTGTTGGAAACCCGGACCATACCCAACACGATGCCAAAGGAAAAAGCTGCGCAGAGTCACAGACCGACTGAAGATTCCACCCTCAGTGTTGATTGCAACCTGTATCTCAAGAAACAAAGGTGCTAATCCCTGATTTCTAAAGCCTCACCTCTGTGTGTGTGTGTGTGTGTGTGTGTGTGTGTGTGTGTGTGTGTGTGTGCATGTGCGCGTGTGTGTGTGTCTGTGTGTGTCAGAATATGTGTGCGTGTGGGTGGGAGTGTGAGTGTGAGTGTACATGAATACATGTGTGAGCATGAGTATGTGATCTTGCGTATGTGTCTGAGTGTATATGTGTGTGTGTGTGTGTATGTCTGAGTGAATGTGTCTGTGTGAGTGGGTGGAAGTGATTGGGTATGTATGTCTCCCTGAGTGAGTCTGTGAGAGAGAGATTGTGCGTGCTTGTGTGTGTGTGTATGCGTGCGTGTGTGTGAGAACATGTGTGCATGTGTCTGTGTGTGTAGGGGTGTGTGTGAGTGCGTGTGTGTAGGTATGAGTGTGTGAGTGTGAGTGTGTGTGCATGTGTAGGTGTAAGAGTATGTGCGTGTGTGTGTGTAGGTGTGAGTGTATGAGTGTGTGAGTGCATTTAGTGTGTGTGTGTGAGTGTGAGTCTGTGTGTGTGTCTGTGTGTAGGTGTGTGAGTGCAGGTGTGAGTGTGTGTGTGGGTGTGAGTGTGTGTGTGTAGGTGTGTGAGTGTGTGTGTGAGTGCGTGTGTGTGTGTGGGTGTGAGAGTGTGTGTGTGTGTAGGTGTGAGTGTGTGAGCACGTATGTCTGTGTGTGTAGGTGTGAGTGTGTGTGTGAGTGCATGTGTTTGTGTAGGTGTAAGGGTGTGTGAGTGTGTGTGTGTAGGTGTGAGTGTGTGTGAGTGCACATGTTTGTGTAGGTGTAAGGGTGTGTGTGTGTATAGGTGTGAGCGTGTGAGTGTGTGTCTGTGTGTAGGTGTGAGTGTGTGAGCACGTGTGTGTGTATGTGTGTGTCTGTGTGTAGGTGTGTGTGTGAGTGTGTAGGTGTGTGTGTGTCTGTGTGTGAGTGCTGGAGAAAGACCTGTAGCCATAAACCCTCAACTCAGGAGGGTAAAAGTGCAGCACTGATAAACAGAGGTTGGATCACTTACAGTACCAAAGGGAGAACTGACATCCTCCAGAATCTGGGCTCCTTTTGCCAAGGTAAATAAGGTAATTAAAAAAGCCTGCAGTAAGTTACAAGGTGCTAAGTCAATCCTGCATGATGAACTCCTTTCTGTTGTATCATTTTTTTTTCTGTAGGAACCAGCACTTGATGCACATTGTAACATGCAGTTCCAAGGGGTTGCTAGATTCGACTGCTCCAAACTATTAGTCGTATTTAATTAATACAATATCAAGGGTGGGGCTTGGTATAAGATTTTCAATGGGTCACGCAAAATGTCTGAGCGGTCACTGTAGAACAGTTTCAGGGCTGCAGTTATTTGGAGAAGAGAGTACGGATAGAATCAGCTGCCATGCAGGAAAGGACTTTTAACTTGGCGCTGAGGAAGTGATACAGTAGTCAACGGCTCTGTGGAGTCAGAAGTCAGGAAGAAGTTCTAGGAGTCAGTAGATATAGCAAGGTGTTGGAATGTGGGTTCAGGAAAAGTCCTGGGAGTTCTGGCAGCTCAGAATAAACCGTGTGCCATTAATGGCTCAGTGTAACTGCAAGGGAGGGTGAACGGATCCCATGAGTAAAACTTGCCTTGTGCAGCTGAGTAACATTGGAGTTCAGGAGAAGAAATTAGATGCGGTGCTAGCTTGGTGAAGCTAGCTGTCGGTGAAAGGTCGAGTTGTGCTCATGGCTAAGTGCTGGAGTACAGTTTCCAGAATCCAGAGGTACATGATCCCAGGAAAGTGCAAGCAGTCAATGAGACAGTTTGTGACAAAATGGTTCTTCAGGGAGTTTCAAGGCCAGTTTGTTGAAAGTGAGGAGTTGTAATTTCTTCTTACTTTTTGATGAGATTCAGTAATTTGGTGTCACTAACATCTGCCGGGATTGCCGAGTAAACTGTGGCATCTTGGCCTGCTGTGTTCATCCAGCTCCACACCTTGTTATGTGGGATCTGTTTAATTGTATTTGCTATTTGTCATGTATTCAACGATACTTATGCTTACCTTGGCAGAGCCTGAAGCCGTTTGTCAGTAATCTATGCAGGGCTGCTTGGAGTAAATTTTATTCGAAAAGAAACTGAGCTATTCTTTGTTGACACCAGGAACATGGCAGATACGTTTTTAATATAAACCTAAATATGAAATCTCTATTCAATGGCTGGATCATCAACCTGGTTCAATTTTATAAGATGTTGTCTGATGTAGAGGTGTGGGACGAGGGAAGAGTTGGTATACCCTGGCAATTGTGGTCATAACATTGGCTAGTTATGCCACACAAAAAAAAAGCAAAATGGTTTGTTTCATACTGGACAAAAAGGAAATACCAATTCAATGTTTTTCTCAAAGGCCACTATCAGTTTCACCCTGATTTATAATGCTCACCCCATCCAAAGTAGACTGCAGAAATCTCATGTGACCATATAATCCACGCTAGTTCCTGTTTAAAAGTTCACCTGAGAACCAACTACATTGATACACCAATTCCAATAACTTCACAAAAAGTGATCCCGTTGCTTCACAAAGCCTCTATTTCAAATTTAAACCATCAAATCCAAGAAATTATACACCTGCCACATGGGAGGCCAGAAATCATAAAACAGAGATACAACTAATTGTAATCTATAAAAATGCACTACCTTTATCAGCTTTCAATCTATTTGTGTGGGTGAAGGTGTGTGTGTGTGTGCGCGAGTTTATGTTTGTGTGTGAGGGAGAGTCTCTGTATGTGTGCGTGTGTGATGGTGATGGTGTGTGTGTGTGTTTGTATGTGAGGGAGAGTCTGTATGTGCGTGTGTGTGCGCGTGTGTGCGTGTGTGTGACATAGTGTTAGTTCAGTCTACATCTGGGAGAACAAATGGGCTTCTTCATTTTAAACTCATGAAAGCTTACTTCTAAATGAACTGCCATACTCATTTCAAGAGTAAGAAAAGGCACATCTCTTTTCACACAAAGCATATCCAATACAATTCATCTTTCTGACCAAAGCTTTTGGTACCTGCTCTAACCTCCCTTTTTTCATGTTGTCAAATTTTTTTGGCTGATTATAGCCAAGAAGTATCTTGAGTCATCTTACTATCTTAAAGGTACTATTTGCAAAATCTTTGGTGTCAAGGCATGTATAATATATTTGCTTAAAAGTAAATATAAAACTTTTATAAACAATTCAATTACAAGACGAGGTTCCACATTACAGAGGATCTTTTTCACTTTCCTGTTTGCGTTGAGACCACATTTACATATGGTCTTCCATCAAGATGCCCCTCTCGCCACAGCTATTTAAAATCTCACAGAATTCCTGCAGTGTGGAAGCAGACTATTTGGCCCATTGAGTCTACAATCATTCTCCGAACAGCATCCCACCCAGACCTACCCTCCGACACTATCCCTATAGCCAATACATTTCCCACAGCCAATCTACCTAACCTGCACATCCCTGGACACTATTGGCAATTTAGCATGGCCAATTCACCTAGCCTGCACATTCCTGGATGGTGTGGCCAATCCACATAACTTGCACATCTTTGGACTGTGGGAAGGAACTGAAGCACCCGGAGGAAACTCACGCAGACATGGAGAGAACGTGTAAACTCCACACAGACAGTCACCCGAGGGTGGAATTGAACCGGGTCATGGCGCTGTGAGGCAGCAGTGCATTCAGACTCCATGCTGCCCCCTTTCTTTTTCTCATTCCAGTTTCCACTGATATTTTCCGATCACTGTGCCTCTGCATCCAGCCGAATGGGGTATTTTTAATCTAAATCCTAAAGCAGGAAGCAGCATTGGTGTGTCAGAGAGGTAAGATTAGGATTAGGCATCAAAGTGTTGGGGTACGAACTGGTCAGAATGGTGATGCTGGATTATGAACTGTGCAGAAATATCTCAGCAATGAAGGAGATCTGGAAGTACATCATGTGGATAAGATGGCTTCCTGTCTATCTCCACCTTTCAGTATCTCCCCCAGCCCCCTCCACCAACAAGCATTAAGAATCACTCATTGGCATCTATATGGAAGCTTCAACTTTAATTCCATTTTTTGCCAAAAGGGTCGAAGGGTGTCAAGCCAGCACATTTCATTTTAAATAATATTCAACTTTGCACACTTGTTTCCCAGTCTTCAATCTAGTTCTAAACTCACTCCATTTCTTCAATGACAAGCAGAACTTAAACTGACTTGAATAATGCTCACCCCATCCAGACTAGACTGCGTGGGATGCAGAAATTTCATGTGACCACGCTAGTCCCTGTTTCAAAGTTCACATGAGAACCAACTACATTGATACACCAATTCAAGTAACTTCACAAAAAGTGATCCCGTTGCTTCCTACCCTGTTCTACATATGTGTATTTCTTTCTAATGTAGAAATTGAAGTCATTCCTGCAGAAAAATCCATAACAGAGACTGAAATGAGTCAAAAACTGACTTGTACCAGCATCCATGGCTATGTATGCAGAATTTTAACATCACAGTTACAGGTTCCAAGAACACACATTTATATATTTCTTATCAATATGTAATAACACTGAAACCACAGGTATACACAAAGCCCATAGCACTGCAAGCTGAACTCTGTTGTGCGAGCCCATGACCCATCTCAATCTCTCTTATGGATTTTTCTGCAGGAATGACTTCAATTTCTACATTAGGAAGAAATACACATATGTAGAACAGGGTAGGAAGGCTAACACATATTGCTATTCAGATCACACAACGTAGCATTCATAATTAACTGCAGCCCTTCTCTACATGTTAGCACTTTGTGACATACATTAAATGTAGCCATCCCCAGGCTGTGCTTAAACCTTGGTGTATGCCTTTCGCACTATGCTTCACCCCGTCTGTTGACCTTGCCTGACAATATAAAACTCTTCTCCTGTTTGTCTCACGTCTGTGTGCACCCACTTTCAAATGACAATGCGGCAACGAAATGCATTGGGGGGGCATGGAGAAATAAACTAAAGCTTGCATTTACCTATCGCCTTTCAGCACCTTGGATTGCATGGAGCTTCCTCCACACTGCACTGAGGGTTGAGTAGAGATGGTGGAGCATAGGTAACATGGCTGTACAAGCAATTCAGAAGTCAAGGTTTTTGAAGAGGGTTGAGAACGTCAAGTTCCTAGGAGTGATGATAACCAACAATCTGTCCTGGAACTCCCATGTTGATGCGATGGTCAAGAAGGCAGAACAACGCCTCTTCTTCCTCAAGTGGCTTAGGAAATTTGTCATGTCCATAAGGACCCTCACCAACTTTTACAGATGCACCTTAGAAAGCATTCTATCCATGTGCAACATGGCCTGGTACGGCAACTGCCCTGCCCAGGGCTGTAAGAAACTACAGAAAGTTGAGTGTACAGCCCTGACCATCACAGAAGCCAACCTCCCATCCATGGACTCCATTTACACTTCTTGTTGTCATGGAAAGGCTGCCAACATCATCAAAGACCCTTCCCACCCCAGTAAAGCTCTCTTCCAACCTCTTCCGTCAGGCACAGGATACAGAAGCCTGAACGCACGCACCAACAGGTTGAGGAACAGCTGCTTCCCCGCTGTTATTAGACTGCTGAATGGACCTCTCTAATTTCAAATAATGTTGATCTTGCTAATGTTGACCCTGCTTTGTGCACATCCTATGCAGCTGTACTCTTGTATGCCTCACTCTGGCTAAGCACCCTATGATCTGTATGTTCTTGTTTGCTTTGGCTGCCTGTACTGCTCACAAAACAAAACTTTTCACTGTACTTAGGGACATGTGACTACAATAAATCAAATCTTACAGCTGGTGGAATTTAAATGCAATTAGTAAGTACAACCATGACACTATCATTGATTATTTGCAACAATTAAATAAAAAAGTGGTTGCGACAGGACTGAGCCTTGACGAGGGATTTGCTCAGTACTGTTCCTCTTGCAGAGACACGCTGCCACAGTATTACTGGAATGCCTGCTTCAGAAAGCAGTTGGTAACCAGCTTTGAGCTCCCTAAGTGTTTGCCTTTTAATTAGATAAAAGCAGCATGAATGGGTGGAGCAAGGCTCACACAGACCGATTAGTTGTGCTTTCAGTTGGCTGTTGAAGCTGATAGACACAGCTCACTCTCTGCTGCAGTAAAGAGCTTCAGATCTCTCTCAGTGTTACTAGATTATTTCTTTCAGCGATTCTTTCTCTCAGACTGGGGAAAACACGTGAGGGAAACCCGTGGTGTTGAATCTGCCTTTGCCAAGGGCGTCTTAATGGGATGCTGCTATATCGGAACAGTTGATGATTAGTAGTTAAATAATTTAACTTCATTGAAATACTTAATAAAATAATAAAGTTGCGCCAATTCTATTTCTTTTGGTGGTATTTTAACTGTGTTGTGAGAAAGAAGTGTGTTTTGCTTAAAGCCTAGTAGTTTGACCAATCAAATCACATCTGGAACATCGCGCCTTATATTTGCCATTAAATAAAATAAAAATTAGGGTTGAGGCTTTCTTCTTGATATATTTTGAGGGGTTTGGTCTGGAGCACAACATGGTTCACTAATGTCCTTCAGGGGAGGATATTGATCACCCTCACCTTATTTGACATACGTGTGATTCCAGACCAACAGCAATATGGATGATACTTCCTATGTTCCTTCTCTGAAATAGCCGAGCAAGTCACTCAGTTTGAGGGCAATTAGGGATGGGTAACACACACTGACCGCATCTCATGACAGGATAAGGTAAAAATAAGGAGTGTCAGTACTAGGTTTGTGCTCAGAATTCTGCGTGGGTCTTGAACCCACCACTTTCTGCTCAGAGATTATACAGTTACTATAGTCTTGCCAGACCCGTGGGCTGCTGTCTCATCGGAGAGTATTGACTAGTGGGTATCTGACTAAAGGTCACCTCACCTCAGGTGAGGGAAGACAGAGAATCCTTCAGGGAGTTGAACCCACACTCTTGGAGTTACTCTGCGCAGGACACAGAAATTCAGCCAACTGAGCTAACAGACTCTCACCCAACCCCCAACTCTCAGAATCCCTATATTCAGCCCATTGAATTCACACCGACCTTACAAAGGGCATCCCGCCCGACTCAACCCCCTACCCTTTCCCTGCATGTCCTATGGCTAATCCACCTAGCCTGCACATCCCTGGACACCATGGGGCAATTTAGCACAGCCAATCCACCCTAACTTGCACATCTTTGGACTGTGGGAGGAAACATACACAGACACGGGGAGAACCTGCAAACTCCACACAGACAGTTACCCCAGACTGGAAATGAACCCAGATCCCTGGCTTTGTGAGGCAGCGGTGCTAACCACTGAGCCACTGAGCCACCGTGCCACCCTGCACCAAACTCCAAGATTATATAATGTTACCAGAAATTCAAAATAAAGCAGAGGCCAAGTTTGGTTGCATACCATATCTGATAGAGGACCGGAAGCCTTGAGCAAGCTGTGCCAGAGGAGAGGTTGATGGGATCTCAGGCAGTACATAAAGACGGGGGGGGGTTTTGTAGGTGAGAGAGTCAAACAAATTGTCGGAGGCTGGGAGAATTCAGAGCATTACACTGAGGGGCGATTTTCCCATTTTAACAAACACTTCCAGTGTCCTGTTCAGCATTGATTGATCATGTGATTGTCAGTGAAAGCAATGGGCCAAGGTCCCTCTGACTGATGGTTAGGTTAATGTTGAATCACAACAGGCTCTAATACCAGAAAAGACAAACAAAGGCATGCTGATGGATTGAATTAGTTTGCGGAGAAACCGTCTGTGTATCTTCACCCGCTGACATGCTTTGAGAGAAAACCATGAAGAAAAATAAAAGAAATCAAAGCAGCTGTAAAAACAGGGCTTAGACCTCAGGGTTTTTTTTGAAAAATGAAGAAAAGCACAGGAAACAGTCCGCTGCTCTGCCGACTTGAGTCCCCGCTGACCCTCTGAATCCTGATCAGGTCGAGAACATAGACCACAGTGACCCAGGTACCAGGAGGGATTTCTGGTCACACATTTGTGTCGGGTGGCTCAAGACTCAGAGTTAACAAATGGCAAGAAGTGTGGGAGCAGGCCATTCGGCTCATCAAGTCCACACTGACCCTCTGAAGTGCATCCCAAGCAGACCCCAACCCCCACTCTGCATGTCCCATGGCTAACCCACCTAGCCTGCAAATCCCTGGACACTACTGGGCAATTTAGCTAACCTGCACATGAGAACATAAGAACTAGGAGCAGGAGTAGGCCATCTGTCTCCTTGAGCCTGCTCCTCCATTCAATAAGATCATGGCTGATCTTTTCATGGACTCAGCTCCACGTACCCACCCACTCATCGTAACCCTTGATTCCTTTACTGTTCAGAACTCTACCTATCTTAGCCTTAAAAACATTCAACGAGGTGGCATCAACTTAACCTTGCTTATGTTGCAACTGCTGAATTAATCTCAATGTCCCCATAATTTCCCAGCTGTGTCATATGTTTAAGTAAACAACGCTCCAAGAATGTGTTTTTCACTAGGCAGGGAATTCACAACCCTTTGTGTAAAGAAGTTCCCCCTATTTTGAGGCTATGCCCCCTAGTTCTAGATTCAGCTGCCAGTAGAAACAACCTCCCTGTTTCTACCTTACCTATTCCCTTCATAATTTTATGTTTCTATAAGATCCCCCCTTCATTCTTTGAAATTTTTGGGCTGTGGGAGGGAAAAGGAGCACCTGGAGGAAACCCACGCAAAAAGAGGGAGAAGGTGCAAATCGTACACAGTCGCCCAAGGCTGGAATCGAACCTGGATCCAGAATCGAAGTCGGACACGGTTTCAGATTGGCTCACTCGATTGGTCAGCTCAGTGGCGGTAAACATGGAACATGAGCCATCAGCGTTTGCGCCTAAAGTTCCGAACGTGTTATGGCCCAGATCAGATACCGATCCAAAAGACACTCTCACAACAGGTACAGAACAAACCAGATGGAGACCAACACACTATCATCTCTGTCATGAGCGACATGCAAGGCAAAGCTAGTTCTATCTTTTCTTGCCACACTTATTTAGGAAGTGAAAAACTGAGCAGTGCACAGTCTACAGAGAAGGGCTCCATGGAACATTGCTGAAGGTGGTGAATGGGTTAATGCTGCTTCTAATCAGTGCAGGACCTGTCCTGGATGTGTTGGCTAGGCAGTGCTGAGGAGTCTGCATCTGAGGTTTGCTGTAGCTGATGAGGGAATGGTCGATGTTGAGCCTGGGCAGAGCAGCTGGCTGTTTCTGGACAGCTTCATGCCGGAGTGGGCAAATTGGATATCAGGGATGTGATAAATCAATGGAGTAAGGTTTCATGTGAAAACAATGCAAGAACCCGCAAGACCATCCTCAACTTTTGACACCTACAAAATGTGGCCATCATTTCCTTTAGGATTTTCATGTTATTGCAAAAATATACCTTATGCAAAAATATACCTTATTCACAAAAAAAAATTGTACTTCGATAATTCCTGAAGCAGTTCCTCCACACTGTAGGGATTCTAAAAAAAAATTCCTGAAGCAGATCTGTACAATCTTTGCACATGAAGAACAAACAAACATGAGAATCTGGTATTCCCTGCAGTTACAAACAAATCAGATAGCATTTCTTACTTATACAGAACAGTATTTACATACATTCGAGGCACTGAGAGGGTCTGATAACCGAATGCAACCCTCATTGCAGTTTGGCAGAAAGGCCTGAAATGGTAGGTTTTTCTCCCCCACTAAGTGTAGGATGTTAAAAATCCAGAATGACTAAGGAACACTGTGTCTTCGGCTGACTCAACATAGGCACTCATCATCATCACTTCTCAACGCAGGGAACCGCTAATTACTGTTAATTAGCACTTGAGAAAATGGAAGTTTATACATTAGAGACAGACTAATGTGGAAAACACATTCTTGGAGCGTTGTTTACTTAAACATATGACACAGCTGGGAAATTATGGGGACGTTGGGATTAACTCAGCAGTTGCAACATAACCAAAAGTGACTACGATATTTCACATCCCAACAGCTCCCCCAGTGCCTGCACCTCCCAGCCCCCGTACTGGATAGTTTTCACTCAGGTACCTCTGGAGGAGCAAACAGAGATTATACTTGCTGGTCCAAATCTGTTTGCTGCTCTCTAATTCATATGGACACAGGGTCATAACAGACCCTTCGGTCCAACCAGTCCACACCAACCATGTTCCCAAACTGAACTAGACCCAACTACCTGCACTTGGCCCATATCTCTCCAAACCTTTCCTATGCATGTACTTATCCAAATGTATTTTAAGTATTGTAACTCTACCTGCATCTGCCACTTTCTCTAGCAGTTCATTCCACACACACACGAAAAAGTTTCCCCCCATGTCTTTTTTAAACCTTTCTCCTCTCCCCTTAAGTATTTGCCTCACAGTTTTGAACTCCCCCCCACCCTAGGGAAAATACCCTTGTCATTCACCTTACTTATTCTCCTCATGATTTTATAAACATCAACATGGTCATTCCTCATCTCCTACACTCCAGGGAAAGATGTCCCAGGCTTTCAGGTGTATTTTGAATCTAATTCTTCGAGCTAGTTTATTTCAGTGGCTGCATGCAAGAAACCCCAAAACCCCCCAAAAATTACATTCATGAATGCAATCCTATTCACGTAATGGATGCCTACAGGGACAAGAGAACTTAAGACCCTGTCAGATCATTCCACACATGCCAACCTCAGATACTTTCTTCCCAGAGCTACCCTCACAATAGTCAACATTTGGGATAACAAGCATGGGGCTGGATGAACACAGCAGGTCAAGCAGCATCATAGGAGCAGGAAAACTTGACGTTTCGGGCCTAAACCCTTCATCAGAAATGGGGGAGGGGAAGAGGGTTCTGAAATAAATAGGGAGAGAGGGGCTTTGGTTTCATTATTGCTGTTATGGTGTGTCTCATGGTCAATATACCTTTAAGAGACATACTCATGATATCATCACTGCATCATAGCATGTGACTTAAGAGTATAAAGTTCTCAGACTCCATTTCACCCCAGAGATCATTTTAAACATGATACTTCATGAAGAGGTATGTTCCTCTGTTGTAATCTAATAGCTTAATCATAGAATCCCTATAGTGTGGGAACAGGCCACAGCCCACACCACCCCTCCAAACAGCAGCCCACCCCGACTCATCCCCCTGTAACCCACCGAAGCTACACCTCCCTGAACACTACGAGCAACTTAGCATGACCAATCCACCCTGCCCTGCACATCTTTGGACTGTGGGAGGAAACCAGAGTGCCCGGAGGAAACTCACACAGACACAGGTAGAACATGCAAACTCCACACAGACAGCCGCCTGAAGGTGGAATCAAACTCAGGTCCCTAGTGCTGTGAGGCAGCTGTGCTAACCACTGAGCCACCATGCCAACTGAAATTAATATTAGCCCAGAAATGTCTGTGCCTGAGGACTATAACATTTGTCCACAATAGATAGTTGTAAGAAATGCCTTTTCGAACATTTGCCTATGTCATTGTGGGTTTTACTAGGTAGAACAGTGTTTACTGCTCATCCCTAATTGTCCAGTGGGGTAAGAGTCAACCATGTTGCTGTGGATCTGGAGTCACATGTAGACCAGACCAGAGGAGGATGGCAGATTTCTTTTCCTTAACGGATGTTCGTGAACCAGATTGGTTTCTACAACAATTAACAATGGTTACATAGTCGCCATTAGGCCCCCCTCTGTATTCCCGATTGTTACTGAATTCAAAGTTCACCAGCTATCTCAGTGTAATTTAAACATCTTTGCCCAGAACATTGAAAACAAAAAATGCTGGAAATCAAGGTGGGTCCGGCAGCATCCACGGAGAGGGAGCAAGCTAACCTTTCAAGTCGAGATTACACTTTTCCCACAGCATTGGTCTGAATGGATTACTAGTCCAGTGACATTACCATCATGTTTACCACCTTGCTATTGGATTAATCAATGACACCTATGATCCCTTTTTTTGATACCTACTAAGACATAACATAAGCAATGCTGCTCACATTAATCTCCTCTCCCAGGCTGACAGTACTGAGGCAAGTCCTGCCATTCCACCTGTAACTGTACCCTTCCTCCTCCTCATAACAACTACCCGAGTGTGGTTTGCAAATTGAACTTGGGATCAACAAGTCTATGCCATAAAATAGTCATTGACGTGGAAGGGGACTCAACACAGCTCGGTCCCTTTTCTTGAAATCCAAAGCAAAAGTCTGTTTGTTAGGAGTGAAAACTGAACACATTTTGTTGCAATTACATTGCAGTTATGGAGAAACCCCTTTCCAAATGGGCTGTTTACTCAGCATATATCTGCTTGTCAAGTTCAGGTCAGCTTGAAAGCTCTCAATCAGCAAACTACAACCTTCAGTCCAATGAGAACTATTTATTTCTGCCCAGAAACTGGTTGTTTTATCCCAATAGTAAATGTAGGCATTTATTTTCCACGCAAGTAGCAGTCCTAATCCCACACGGCTACTCTGCTCATATCTTTTCACTTCAAACACCTATCTAACCGATTCTTAAATGCCGATGTGGCCTCTGCTTCAATCTCTAAGCCGAGAATGTGTTTGTCTAGTGTAAATTCTGTTCACCCGAGAGTGTTGTCATTAATTCCTGCAGACCACGGGGGCAAGTCTCCGACTGGGAGATATGGAAGTGATTGGCAGGTGGGAGTCCATGATACCTCAGGTGTGTGGTCCATACTTACCGTGTAACGAGGGTTTTCCTGCACCATGGCCCGAATCTCTGAGATTTAAAATTCTACCAAAGTCCTATTGGGAGTGAGATTAGGGAGTCAGAATGGTCAGACCCCAAGAGAAGTGGAAACCGTAGTGCAGGCCCAGAAGACTAGATTGCCATCCAGAATCTGATAGCAGCCATGTGAGGTGACACACACACATCATTAGCAGATTGATCTTGAACCTGTACCTTCCGGCCCAGTGATAGAGACAAGACCAATGCAGAAAAAGTGTTTTTTTTTTAAAAATTCATTCATTCACAGGCTAGGCCAGCATTTACTGTCCAGAGGGCAGTTAAGAGTCACCCGTATTGGTGTAGGTCTGGAGTCACATGTAGGCCAAATTAGGTAAGGATGGCAGTTTCCTTTCCTAAAGGAAGTTGGTGAACCAGGTGTTTTTTTTTATCAAACTAATAATTGACACCATTAGAACCTTAATTTCAGATTCTGAATTCCACCATCTGTCTTGGCAGGATTTAAACCCAGGTCCCCAGAACATTATTGGGTTTCTGGATCAACAGGCCAGGAGGCCGTTGCCTTGTCCTAGTACTGTATTGAAATGAATTGAACCAGGAACCTTCATATCTTCAGTCCCACTCTCCCAACTGAGCTATTTCAGCTGAAAATGAAAGAAAACAGCAAGAAAAAGTCCCCAAATGCAGCAAGAGGACATCACCTCGAATACTCTTCTTGGGTGTTAATGACTCAGCAGTAAATATATTTTTTCATTTGCTGGAAGTGGTCAGACCTGATCAACTCTACCCCATCCTTTTGTACATCTGACCATCTCCACCAAATCACCACACTCAAGTTATGCTCAGAGATCCATATGTTCAATGTCATTCGATTAGTAATCTCGAGTCCTGGCCTAATATTCTGGGGATATGGGTTCTGATGCCACCTTAGCAAATGGTGAAATTTGAATTCAATTAGTAAATCTGTAGTTAAAAGCTAGTCTAGCAAAGAAGATATAGCCATTAACCTGGGGCAGTACGGTGGCTCAGTAGTTAGCACTGCTCCCTCACAGCACCAAGGACCTAGGTTTGATCCCAGCCTTGGGAGATTGTCAGTGTGGGTTTCCTCCCACAGTCCAAAGATGTGCATGTTACTTGGATTGGCCATGCTAAACTCCCCATAGAGTCAGGAGATGTACAGGCTAAATCAGTTAGCCATGGGAAATGCAGGGTTACAGGAACAGGGTAGGGGTGTGGGTCTGGGTGGGATGCCCTTCAGAGGGTTGGTGTGGACTCAACAGGCCTGTTTCCATACTGTAGGGGTTGTATGATTATTGAGTGTCACAAAAACCCATGTGGTTCACTGCTTTAGGGGAGGAAATCTGCTGTCCTTACCTGGTCTGGTCTACATGTGACTCCATATCCACAGCAATGTGGTTGACTATTAACTGCCCTCTGAAAAGGTCAAGATAGGCACTCAGTTCAAGCGAAATACGGGACAGGGACTAACAACACCCACATCCTGTGACTGAATTTAAAACTAATCCCTCACACATTGTTATCTATACCATAGGCTGTATATGAACACCGGTATATCACTGACAGTGGGAAAGACTATCGCTTACTGTGATCAGATCGTTTCACCTTGCCCCTTATGTCACAGCATAAACTTTGGTTACAGACTTGAACACCTTGCTGTCCAAACTGGCTTGAAAGCAGTCAATAGTTGCAGGCTACTGAGGGTAACTAAAACAAAAAAATTATTTTGTAAAAGTCACCATCGCACAAATATCAGCCTCATTCACAACAAGGTCAATTATAACTCTGTCACAAAACCTACTTGGAAATGCATTAGCCGCCACATGGTCTGGCCCCTATTTCAACAACCCATGTAGGCTCCTATTTAGAATAATCAGCACCTTGTCACACAAACATAGCTTTCATTGTCTGTCAAAATTCTTACCAGCTAACCATGAGGAAATTGCAAATTAAACCGTAACACCAGGCGTGGAAGAATGACAGCTACAGCCAGAACAAAAGAACTCTATTTAGATAGCGCCTAGGCATGTGTCTCAGAAACACTCCAAAGTGTTTCACATTTAATGAGTCTAACGCAAGTTTTACAGGAGCTTTCTAAGAAATATTGCACTAACAGTCAGGGGCACATTGAAGGTCTGTCTATTTACTGCGCCGTAGTGTCTTTAGCAAAATTGAACGTCTGAAGGCATTTTACAGGTCACTTATCCAAGTCACAACAAGGAGAGGAGAGCAAAAGCTTAGTCAAAGGTCTAGGTTTGACAAGTGCCCAAAAGGAGGAGACAGAGTGCTGGAGAGATGAAGATGCTTAGGTCACGAATTCTAGAGCTCAGGAAGCGAAAGGTTGGTGGGGTGATTAAAACAAGAGATGCAGAAGAGGCAAAGATGAGTTGAAATGTTGGGGGTTGTAGGGGTCACAGAGCTGGGGAAAGGTCTGAGGAAAGGTCATTCGACCCGAAACGTTAACTCTAGTTTCTCTCCACAGGTGCTGCCAGACCTGCTGAGCTTTTCCAGCAATTTCTGTTTTTGGCTCTGATACCGTGGAGGGGTTCGAGGAGAAGGGTGAGAATTTGAAATGGAGCCATGGCATGACAGAATGCCAATGTATGTCAGTGAGCTTGGGGGGTGCTGGTTTAAGCAAGACTCAGTGCCGATCAGGATAATGGGCAGCAGACTCTGCAATGAGGTCAAATGCTATTACTGGCTAGGAAATTCCTGGGATCTGCTCTTCATCTCAACTGTCATGGGTTCACCAGAAGTGCAATGGAGGGTCAGGGAATTTTCCAGCCAATTAGGGCAGAAGTTGAGAAGCTTTATTCTGAAACTAACTGGAGCTATGGGAGGGCGCTTGATGGGGCAAAGCAGAGGGCTCTTAGCTCCCCACCACCTGACTTAACACTCTGCCCATTTGATGCCGAATAGACTTTGTTGCAAAAAAACCCAGAAAGCAAAGTTATTCTATGTAACAGTTTGCTAGGGTTGTCTGAAAATGGACACTTAACACATGTGTGAACCCAACAAATAGGAATAACCTGCTGTTGTTATAAACTTGGCTTGTACTCAGAGCTACGGACACAGAGACAAACACAAGCTGCACCATACCAGGAACAGACTGACACTTTTTACTGGTAACCCCAATGCTTTTTAGTTTTATCTGTAGACCAATAAATCTTGCACAGTACTGAACAGCACACAGACAATAATATAAACAGTCTAAAGTGACAAATTCTATCGAAGGATTTAGCATCGTTAATGTCTCCAGAGCGTTACACTAGTCCAGCGTTTCTGATTGTTATCATTTCAGCTTTCTTACACATCGACTTGCTCTCTGGTTACAATGCATTGTCTTGTATTGAGCTCCACCATTAATAATGTACAGCACGTAAAGCTCAGCATACCTGTCACAATGTCAGAGTGAACAAGGTCAGTAACATTCCCTCAGGAAGTTCTCCAGGGTGAAGGAGCAACATGTTGGTGTTAGGGCATGCAACAGAGTCATTGATTGGTAGCTTTGGAAATGAGCTGTGGCCTTGGTCAGCCACGGATACCAGGTAGCAATCGCATTTATCTTCAGTTCTCCTAATTCAACTGCAGGTAGGACACAGGACGTTTTTAACTGGTCCTGTAAGACTAAGAGCTATTTTCAATGGTATGGACTGCAGCAATTAATTTACACTGTGCCCTGTAACAAAAGGCTTGAACTGAAATCTTAGAACACTTATGTTTCAAATGAATCTCGATTTGCATCCAGGTTTTAACTCCATCATAACACTTTCTACATGTAGAGTCATAGAGATGTACCGCTCAGAAACAGACCCTTCGGTCCAACTTGTCCAGGCCAACCAGCTTTTTTACATTCATCTAGTTCCATTTAGTGAAAAGCTTTGGAGAGAGTGCGGCATTCAAGAGGTTAATAGCATAGGGGCATGCTATCAGGATTGGCAATGGTAGCACAACGGAGGAGATCGTGCGGATTATTTTTCACACCAAGGATCATGAAGATAAAAGAATGCATGAGACCAAGTGGTTATTCAAACCCAAGTTAATCACAACATACAAAAGGAAACCAGATAAGTGCTTGAAGAAATAGCAGAGAAAGAAGATGAACAGCTCAAGTTGGCTAGCAAGGACCAACTTCAGTACTGACTTGTGTTAATGTCTCTCACGCCATGGAATGTGCTGCTTCAAGGGCTCAAGCTGACCTTATTTTGCCTTCATGCACTCTGCCAAGCATGGGGACTGGGTGTTGGGTATCTGAACTCCTGAAGGTGCTCTACTTAGTCAGACTATCCCTACTGAGGGTCTGCTCTATCTCTGTTTCCACCTTACCCAAGAGTAACTATTGTCTCACTTTTCAGTCGGCCCTGCAAACTCTTTACCTACATTGTCATATACAGAAGGCTGATCACATCTCTCTTAGGCAGTTCTTTCATTCCCCTCTTGTTAGGGTCTCGAGCGTGTGACTGTTGATGTCAGAGTTCTATCATCATCCACATTATACTGCAAGTACGAAAGATTTGTGTTAACTTATTTTTGAGGGATATGTTTTGCCCAAGAGACTTGGGACAATACCCCTAGTCTCCTTCAAAACAGTAACATGGAACTTTTTTAGAGAATGTGTTTGCTTTAGTTATGGCAGTCCCAGATGAGGGGATTGTAATTTCAGCTCTATTCTCGTAATCAAGTGTTTTGGCGGTGTTGTTTCCTGCAGCTCAATGGCCAGTATCTCCTGAGCAGTGGGTAATGAATGGATGCTCCAAAGCAATTGAGAAGAAAGGGAGGTCAGTCATCTCCTCCAGACTGGAAGGAAAGGGGAGACAGTCCCACACATTCTCATTGGTCACCAAGTATTTTCGGAAGCAGCAGAAGCATTTAAGATGTTAGAATCAGCAACTTTTTGAAAAGGTGATACGATGTATTAGACCAGTGTTGGCACTTGCTCCCCCAACAGAACTTTGTGAAATTGAGTTGAGCTTCCAATCCAGTTCCTTTCTTTCGCTAAGGTTGTCTACTCCAGCCTCTGGAACATCACCTGTCTCTGCTCAATTACAATCTTCTCTCCTGTTTTTCTTATATCGAGGTTGGCCTCTGACTTGTCTCCCTCTATAAAGCTGAGCTTGTCAACTTCTCTGCTACTCTATTCTAACTCATATCAAGACCTGGTCACACATCACCCATGTGCGTGCTGATCAATATTCACTCCTAGTCCAGCATCACTTTAATCTGACAATCCTCATTCTTGGTTTAATATCCTTCTGTAGCCTTAGTCCTCTCTTTAACCTCCTTCAATCCTGCAGCTGTCTGAGATTTCTGTGCTCTTAAGGTTCAGGCTTCTTGTTTATTCTTGACTGTCATTGCTCCACAATTGGCAACCATGTTTTCAGTTGTAACATGGAGAGATTGAGCTTTTTAATGCAAATCTCCCTGCTTATGCTCATCACCTGCCCATAAGCAAGTTGTTATAATCACAGAATCCCGACAGCATGGAAGTAGGCCATTCAACCCATCAAGTCCACACCGACTCTCTGAAGAGCACCCATTCAGACCTACACTATCCCTGTAAACCAGCATTGCCCGTGGCCTATCCACCTAACCTGCACATCTTTGGACTGTGGGAGGAAACCGGAGCACCTGAAGGAAAGCGACACAGACACGGGGAGAATGTGCAAACTCCACACAGACAGTTACCTGAGGGTGGGATTAAACCCAGGTCCCTGGTGCTGTGAGGCAGCAGTGCTAACCACTAAGCCACCGTGCGACCCCATTATTTCATCCCCTCTTATTTTTAAACAGTGGAGGTATAGTTCCCCTGCTCTTGGCCTTTGACTTGTAAGGACCACAAAAATGCTGTGGTAAAGTCAAAAAAAACATCGACTCCCTTTCACACAAGGGAACTCTTAAACATAAGCATACTTATAAACCTACAAGAAGATACGGAATCAGAACTGATGAAGAGATTATTTAATTAGCAGCAACTTAAATCCAAAACGATAGCGGATACTGGTTTATCAATGTCCTTGTTTTTAAAAATGGAATGCAAAGTTGGAGCTAACAATGTGTAACTTGTTTTATCTGGGTGAATAGATTGGTTAGCTCAAGGTTGAGGAGTTTTAAGCAGATTTTGCTCTTTGAAACTCCCTTTAAAAGTCTTGATTTGATTTATTATTGTTACATGTGCCGAGGTACAGCGAAACGTTTTGTTTTGTGTTCAGTATGGGCAGATCATACAACACAAAGTGCAGTGGGGTAACAGAACGCAGCGAGGAAAACAACGTTATGGTTGCAGAGAAGACGCACAGAGATTGAGATCAACATCTAAGTTTAAAATTTGACAGGTCTTCGGAGAAGTTTTGCTGAAACGCGACTTCTGCCTCGTTGTTTTGACAAATAGATGGTTTTTGTACAAAAAACTTTTATGGGTAAGAGGCATTTTTTTATCCCCTTGTAGCCCAGAAGTAGGGGTGTTAATTCTTGTTAACCGAGGTCATGCAGCGCTGACCCCTGAAATGTCAATATATTAATAATATTATAGTTAAAAAAGGAAAAGAAGCGAAATATTGCAGACATTGGGAATCTGAAACAAACACAGAGAATGCTGGAGATACTCAGAAGGTCTGGCAGCAGCTGTGAAGAAGAAAAACAGAGTTAATGTTTCAAGACCAGTTCTGTTCCAAAGTCGAGTCATGCCGGACGTGAAACTTTCACTCTGTTTCTCTCTCAACAGATGCTGCCAGGCCTGCTGAGTTTCTCCAGTATTGTGTGCATGAGTTAAAAAGGCAGTTGGGTTCAATATTGCGGGAAGCATATGATCTAGTCTCCTGGGAAGAGAGAAGCAGTTACCACTGAGACAAAGTTTGACTCTGTAGGAACCATTGTTTTGATGTCAAAGTTAATTTTATAGCACTCCTTTGAAGCAGCTAAGGCATTTTATACAAATGTGTATCGTTATTGATGGGGATTGTACTGGTTTTCATTTCTAGATAGGTTAGAGCAATGGTCATTAAGGGATAAGGGACCACTGAGTAGTGTGTCTGACCATGACAGAAAAACTGATCACACACTCTGCACCATCAAAATTATTTAGTAGATCAAAGGTCAGCACAGTGCCTTATCCAGGTCAACACCGGAAACTGGAAAACCTTCCAAGGGCAGGATGGATGACCAGCATTCATACAACTTTAAGATCAGCGAACAATAAAATGTTAACAAGTTGCTGGGTCATGCTTCAATCTCAGGAATGAGTTGCAACACAGTTGATCATTATTTTATCGCGATACACAGTTGCTTTTCGCTCCAGCTCCACGTCACAAGAATAAACAGTGCACATGACAGGTCTGTTAGCCCAGTTTGTGCGATTGATGAGATTTCTATACTGAGCACCATCTTAAGTAGCAATAACTGGTACGCAGGGAATGTGCTGCCAGGTCACGGAAGGTGGACTGCTGCTTTCATTCTTTGCTTCTGAGTCTGCAATGAATCTGTATGAATTAAAACGTCACCTCTTATGGCATTCATTAACTTTTTTTCCTTTGCAAGAGCTTACATTGCAGGGGGCCATGTAGACTTTGTACATTGACCTGGATCTTAACTTGAGCGAGCAAAGATGAATCTCCCGAATCTCTTATCGAGTCATGGAGTCATACAGCATGGAAACTGACCCTTTGGCTCAATCAGTCCATGCCGAACATAATCCCAAACTAAACTAGTCCCACCTGCCTCCTCCTGGCCCGTATCCCTCCAAGCCTTTCCTATTCATGTACTTATTCAAATGTCTTTTAAACATTGTAATTGTACCCACACCCACCACTTCCTCAGGAAGTTCATTCTATTTCAAACACGCCATTCCTGGCAACATGCTGGTAAATCTTTACGGAACCCTCTCCATTTTAATAACATCCTTTGCTTGATCAAAATCAAATTCCTAAAAAACCTCGAAAGGTTATGATCCAAGTCTTATCTATTTGATTGTAAATAGTTCCAATTTCTCAAGTTTCCTGTCATTAGGTTTCTCACGTAGTTTTATTACATTATGTCAAACATTGCAATTATACCAGCCAATCACACCCATCCTATTCTATTCCAGTTCCTTGCCTTCTTGTCGATCACGCCTCGATATTTAGAAACAAGTTTCAATCTTCTTGCTCAAAGTGCAAATGACGATAAATTTTGAATGTTGTATATGGGGGAAGAATTGTACATCTTGCTAAATTTTAAGCTAGGAGACAAACCAAAGCAAACGCAGACCCTAAAATGTAAAACACAAATGATTCCATTAGCTCCTGCTGTAAGGACATGGATCCTGTAAATTTATTTTAAATATTTATATTAAACAATGATTTGCCTGTTAATGCTTGAAGTATTTCAAAGCTGTCTAAAGTTAAGATGTCTGTGCTTTGGAATACAGAAACTCCAAACTTCATCAAACTAGCGTCAAACAATTTTGAGGATGTTACACATTTAGACTCTTCCTCCAGCTCCCCTCAACATAAATACCTCCCCATCTGCTTTGGCAATTTCCATCTCTACAGTGATTTCTAAACCTACCATTGCATAAATTCCTGAATATTGCTTTAATCTGACAGGTGTAGGCAAAGTGGGTTGAGAGGAGCTCTGACCAGCACATAAATACCAGTAATTGGGTTGAATGGCCTGTTGTAAGAAATTCCAAAGAGCATCCGACCGAGACGCACCCCATCCCAGTAGCCCTGCATTTCCCATGGCTACTCCATTTATCCTGTGCACTAGAGGCAATTTCCCATGGCTAATCCACCTAGCCTGCACATCTTTGGACTGTGGGAGGAAACCGGAGCACTCAGAAGAAACCCACACAGACGCTGGGAGAACGTGCAAACTCCACACAGACAGTCGATCGAGGGTGGAATCAAACCTGGATTCCTAGCGTTGTGAGGCAGCAGTGCTAATCACTGAGCCACCGTGCCACGCCTGTGAAATTTAATGGATCTTTCAAGTGTAAAAACACTAGAAACCTTAAACTCCCGACCATATCAAACTACAACGAACAGTGACTGGAAACAACAGGTCATAAAGAACATTCTTGATTTCTTTTTAAACTCACAAGAAGCTTTCTGCTGACATTTTTTGTTTGAGGCACTTTGCAGGTTTATTTGAGGCACTCACTCGGGTTGGGGGGGGGGTGGTTGTTTGCCGAGGTGGAGATGGTCAAGAGTGCCAAGTGGCTGGCAGTGACGATTACTGACAATCTGTCCTGGTTCACCCACATCGACACGATGGTCAAGAAAGCTCAACAACGTCTCTACTTCCTCACGAGGCTAAGGAAGTTCAGCATGTCCACAAGGACCCTGACCAAGTTTTATAGATGCACCATAGAAAGCATCCTATTTGGATGCAACACTGTGTGGTTTGGCAACTGCTCTTCCTATGACCACAAGAAACTACAGAGAGTCATGAACACAGCTCAGTCCATCGCACAAACCAGCCTCCCATCCATTGGCTCCATCTGTACTTCCCGTTGCCTTAGGAAAGCAACCAACGTCATTAAAGACTCCTCCCACCCTGGTTATACTGTCTTCCACCTTCCTCCGTTGGGCAGCAGATATAAAAGTTTGAAGACAGATTCAAGAACACCTTCTTCCCCGCTGTTATCAGACTTCCGAACGGATCTCTCAAACATTAATGTTGATCTCTCTCCCTGCACCTTCTCTGCAGGCTGTAACACTGTATTCTGTACCCTATCCTGCTATCCTGATGCACTTCGTATGGTACGAGCTGCCTGAATAGCACAAAACAACACTTTTCACTGTATCTCGGTACGTGACAACAATAAACCAAACTCAAATTCAAGAAACTTTTTACATATTTTCATTTTGATCACAGACAGAAAAAAAGGGACTTTCCTGACATTAATGCATTAACAAGCTGAATAATCTGATTATTTGAGTAGGGTGACGTTAAAATAAAAGGAGTAAACCATAATACAAACAACTGAAGAAAGCCTTTTTTTGTTTAATTTACGAATGTCCTTTCATTTCACGGAAAAATGGATGGAATCTTGGAATACAGTTCCAAAAAACAAACAGTATTAGTGCTGGAATCTCATAACAATAACAAATTATATTTACAACTGGCGGCTTTCCCGAACAGGGGAAAACCATCAGAATTGCCAAGTGTTTGGAAACTTCAAGTGGGCTTTCGTTATATTTACAAGAAGGCATATCTGCTCACATAACTCACTGAAATACACAGCAGGATTCCAGACCGTCTGTGGGACAGAGGGGAATAAGTTGCAAGCTGTAAGATTCCCAGTTCCAGAGGCAGAAAGCACAAATGTAAATTTATGACGAATCTTTATGCACTGAAGGTAATGAAGTGTTTCTTTTTGAGTCTAATCGCTGTTTCACTAAGGAAATACAGCAGCCAATTCATGCACAGTAAGGTCCCCCGAGCAACATGAGATAGCGTCCAGTTGGGGGCACCCCTTTCGGCTCCAGCTGCTATCTTTGCCATGAGTTTTTACGGTGAGACTTTTAAGGCCTTCAAAGTGTTTGTCTGCAATTTTACTTCCTCTCACGGGACTCTAGATGCTATTTAATTTAATTAACACAGGATGAACATGTGTAGGGGCCAACTCTTGAGTAGAACTAAACAATACTGCATGACCTGACCTCCTGTGGCCATGACCTGCAGATTCGGCTTTCAAAGGCTTTTCCATAGCTGTGGAGTAATCTACAGGCAGCTTTGAGGATTGAGTTACACAGGCAGCAACCTTTTTCACTGACAGGCTGTGTGGACAGTGTGCGAACAGTGAGCTGTGAACTCCCAAGAACAAGGAACCCATGTCACTAACAGCCTGGCAAGTGACAGAGAGACATGGAGAAAATTAACCTCAGTGGGCATCATCAAAGCATGCTGTGTGAAGATTTTTCTCCAAGTAGGCACTGCCCATTTGGCTGAACTGCTGTAGCACACCTTCCTTAAATCTCAAAACCTGCTTAGGATGAGTTTCAGCTTTTTGATTTTGTGACTTCATGAGAATTAAATATCGACGCAAATAAAAACCGTGCTGAAGAAATGTCCTGAGAGTCATAGAGTCCTGCAGCACAGAAACAGACCCTTCAGCCCAGCGTGTCCATGCCAACCAAGTTTCCCAATGTAAACTAGTCCCAGTTGCCTGCGTTTGGCACATATCCCTCTAAACATTTCCTATTCATGTCCAAATGTCTTTTAAATATTGTAACTGTACCACTTCCTCTGGCAGTTCACTCCACACATGGTCCACCCTCTGTGTGAAGAAGTTGCCCCCCAGGTCTCTTTTAAATCTTTCTCCTCTCACCTTAAACCTATGGCCACTCGTTTTGATCTCCCCCACCCTGGGGAAAAGACCTACTTCTATGTCCATGGTGTCTGCCAGAGTATCTCTGCACATTCATTCTTTATTAGTTTAAACATTTACATTGGACATTTCAAGCTTGCCAATGATATTAGTATTCACAAGTTTGTTAAACAGTAGACCGCAATGTAATATTGTGTTTTACTGTAACATTGTTCCAACTACTTGTGAGAAAAGGTCAGTCTTCTGCAATCTCTGGCCAGTGACTTGTCTTCTTGAGTTCTCTGCCCAAAGAGAGTTTGAAATGACGTTGGTGAGGCCTGCTCTAGGGTACAGTGTGCACTTCTGGTCACCCTGCTACAAGAAGGATGTTATTAAAATTGGAGAGGGTTCAGAAAAAGTTTACCAGGGTGTTGTTGGGAATGGAGGGTTTGATTTATAAAGAAAGGCTGGGACTTTATTGTTGGGAGTGTAGGAGGTTGTGAGTGACCTTAAAGAAGTTTATAAAATCATGAGGACGATAGATAAGGTGAATAGCAAGGGTCTCTTCCCTAGGGTGGGGGGGTTCAAAACTAAAGGGCTTATTGTTATGGTGAGAGGAGAAAGGTTTAAAAAGGATATGATGGGCAACTTTTTTTTAGACAGAGTGAACTGCCAGATGAAGTGGTGGATGCAGGTACAGCTATAACATTTAGAAGACATTTGGATAAGTACATGAATAGGAAAGGTTTGGAGGGATACGGGCCAAGCACAGACAGGTGGGACAGGTTGAGTTTGGGAGCATGTACAGTGTGGCCTAGCTGGACCGATAGGTCTGTTTCTGTGTTGTGTGACTCTATGACTCTATAACCTGGGCAGGGCCTCCCAAGGCCACATAGCAGAAGCAGGAACATGAAAAGCCCATGCTGTTGTAACTGTTCTGATTCACACCAGCCAACTGGATTCCCACCAGGAGACTGAGTTGCTCTAGCAATGTACACTTTTATATCCATGTTATGGCCTAGAGCTAAAAACAATATTGTAGTGCCTCCAAATTTATTCCACCACATGGCTGACCTCTTATTGTCTGTTGGAGCGATTTGCAAGCTGTTTTTCAACCTGATTGAGAGATAGTAGGAACTGCAGATGCTGGAGAATCTGACATAACAAGGTGTAGAGCTGGATGAACACAACAGGCCAAGCAGCATCAGAGGAGCAGGAAGGCTGATGTTTCAGGCCTAGACCTTTCATCAGAAATGGGGGAGGGGAAGGGGGTTCTGAAATAAATAGGGAGAGGGGTGAGGCGGATAGAAGATAGATAAAGGAGAAGGTAGGTGGAGAGGAGACAGACAGGTCAAAGAGGCGGGGGTGGAGCCAGTAAAGGTGAGTGTAAGTGGGGAGGTAGGGAGGGGATAGGTCAGTCCAGGGAGGACGGACAGGTCAAGGGGGCAGGAGAAGGCTGGTAGGTAGGAGATGGGGCTGGGGCTTGAGGTGGGAGGAGGGGATAGGTGGGAGGAAGGACAGGTTAGGGAGGCGGGGACGAGCTGGGCTGGTTTTGGGATGTGGTAGGGGGAGGGGAGATTTTGAAGCTTGTGAAGTTCTCATTGATACCATTGGGCTGAGCGTTCCCACGTGGAATATGAGGTGCTGTTCCTGCAACCTTCGGCTGACATCGTTGTGGCACTGCAGGAGGCCCAGGATGGACATGTCATCTGAGGAATGGGAGGGGGAGTTGAAATGGTTCGAGACTGGGAGGTGCAGTTGTTTACTGCGAACTGAGCGTAGGTGTTCTGTAAAGCGGTCCCCAAGCGGATACTGTATCCGCTGTTCCCGTTGTGGCCTCCTCTACATTGGGGAAACCAAGCGGAGGCTTGGGGACCACTTTGCAGGACACCTACGCTCGGTTCGCACTAAACAACTGCACCTCCCAGTCACAAACCATTTCAACTCCCCCTCCCATTCCGCAGATGACGTGTCCATCCTGGGCCTCCTGCAGTGCCATAACGATGCCCCCCGAAGATTGCAGGAACAGCACCTCATATTCCGCTTGGGAACCCTGCAGCCCAATGGTATCAATGCGGACTTCACAAGCTTCAAAATCTCCCCTCCCCATACCGCATCCCAAAACCAGCCCAGCATGTCCTCGCTTCCCCAACCTGTCCTTCCTCCCACCTATCCCTTCATCCCACCTCAAGCCCCAGCCCCATCTCCTACCTCCTAACCTCATCCCGCCCCCTTGACCTGTCCGTCCTCCCTGGACTGACCTATCTCCTCCCTAATTCCCCACCTACACTCACCTTTACTGGCTCCATCCCCGCCTCTTTGACCTGTCTGTCTCCTCTCCACCTATCCTCTCCTCTATCCATCCTCTATCCGCCTCCCCCTCCCTCCCTATTTATTTTAGAATCACCTTCCCCTCCTCCACTTCTGAAGAAGGGTCTCGGCCTGAAACGTCAGCTTTCCTGCTCCTCTGATGCTGCTTGACCTGCTGTGTTCATCCAGATCTACACCTTGTTATCTCTTTCAACCTGTTTGGGTGGTTTACAAATCTATCTCCCTAGGCCATCAAGCCCTGGAGTGGGTCTTGTGCCTGGGGCTGTTGACTCAGAGGCAGGAACGCTAACACTGCCACACAAGACTTCTTACCAGTGATTCTAAAGACATAAAGCCTCAAACATACATGTCCTGGACTGCAATGGATTAGTTGTTCGGAGATAGTCTCTGATGATGAACCATAATAGAACAACCTAAACACTGCTTTGTTCAAATAGAATCTCATCACTGGAAAATCTTGGACTTATAGAAATTGTCAACGAGTCTTCGATCAACTGAAATATGCTCAGAACTTGTGTTATCTTCTGCCCAACCTTTTCTTCTACTCCATTAAAGGCTACATAGTCTTGCAGAGACATACAGGTTTTTAAATGATGGACAGCTTCCAGTAACTGCCTAAAAGTCATGAGTAGCTAGAGTTGGATGCATGTGTGCATTTTTTCAGTAGAATAGGGAACAAGACAAGAAAGAGTGATCTTGCATTCCTTGGTACAATTGCAGTCTGGGTCTGAACTTGGAACATTTTTGTTCTGTGTTCAATTCACCTCCAATAAAACTGGAGGAATTGATGCTGTAATGTCTAACTGTGCAAAGCAACCCCAGCACACTGTATTAGGAAGGATGTTGCGAAACGTGAAAGGGTGCAGAAAAGATTTACAAGGATGTTGCCGGGATTGGAGGGGTTGAGCTATCGGGAGATGCTGAACTGGCTGAGGCTGTTTTCCCTGGAGCGTCGGAGGCTGAGGGGTGACCTTATAGAGGTTTATAAAATCATGAGGGGCATGGATAGGGTGAATAGGCAAGATCTTTTTCCCAGGATAGGGGAGTCCAAACTAGAGGGCATAGGTTTAAGGCTGCGGGGTAGGAGATTTTAAAGGGACTTAAAGGTCAACTTTTTCACGCAGAGGGTGGAATGAGCTGCCAAAGGAAGTGGTGGTGGTTGGTACAATGACAACATTTAGAAGGCATCTGGATGGGTATGTGAGTAGAAAGGGTTTAGAGAGATATGGGCCAAATGCAGGCAAATGGGACTAGACTAATTTTGGATGTACGGTCAGCATGGACGAATTGGATCGAAGGGTCTGTTTCTGTGCTGTACATCTGCCTGGCTCTAAGGAGGGCAATGGAATTCATAAAGATAGATACGGTAATGGTGTTTGACAGAAAACAGGGATCAGAGCATATAAAAAAGAAACACATCAGAAAACAGCTTCCTGACCAGTGAGTGTTAATACTGCCATGTAGACAGTTGACATGGTTAAAGAAATTCCCTTTTTGTTTTAGATGGAATGAGACACCATGAAGTCACATGTGAAACTCCTCAGTGGCGCTTTCATTTGGAAAGCTTTAAGTCTTGAACTGCAGCATGTCAACCAGTGTCCCTGGTAAAATCCCATTCCCCCCAAAGTCCAACAAATCTTTCATAGTCATGACAACAAATATCTTCCCCGATTTAAAATATGTCAAACCCCAAAATCACCTAAAATATGAGAAAGCTGGAGACAGTGGAAACTAGAGAAAAGGATATTCTCCCATGGATAGCCAGCAAAAAGATGGGATCATCATCAATCTTACAAAATGCTTGAATACTGCTACATTAATGATTAGATGTGTTAAAGGCTCAAGGCCATTTTCCAGCTTTAGAAGTGATTATTCATGTGGCTAAAGAGATTTTGGGATGGCATTCAGATGATGACTTTGCTATAAAGTTAAATTCTCAGAAATATGAATGATTAAGTTCTCGAGCTGGATTACTAAGCAAGGTAACGAGTAGAAAGATTGACCCTTATGGCAGTCCGGTGAGTCAGTGGTTATCACTACTACTTCACAGTGCTCGGGGCTCAGGTTCGATTCCAGCCTCGGGTGACCGGCTATGTGGAGTTTGCACATTCTCCCCATGTCTATGCGGGTTTCCTCCGGGTGCTCCGGTCTCCTCCCACAGTCCAACAATGTGCAGACTGGGTGGATTGGCCATGCTAAATTGCCCCAAAGTGTCAAGGCTAGGTAGGTCAGCCATAGGAAATGCAGGGTTACAGGGATAGAGTAGGGATGAGGGTCTGGGCAAGATGCTGTTCGGAGGGTCAGTGTGGACTTGATGGGCTAAAGGGCCTGCTTCCACACTGTAGGGACTGTATGAAACTCACAAAACCCTATTAACCTGAGGCAGAGTGCGGGATGGTTAAATTAGCACTTTGTATGTATGCCAATAAACTGGTCACCCAGCCCTCCTTTGATTGAGATGTACAAATTGGCAGGGCTTAGCTTGAAATGAGAAACTCACTATCGAGTCATTGGCAAACAATGACATGAACATTAACATGCATTTCACTTTTGCATTTGGCTAACTGGGATATTCCTGTTTAATAATGAGGTGCTTGTGAAGGAACCAATTGACAGGTGTGCCTATGAGTGAAACCTTTCTTGGATATAATCACAAAAATGTCGAATGTGAACGCATTATCACTTACTTGGTGCCTACTGGCTTAAGTCCACTTTCACTCACACTGTATCTATAGTGCTGAAATAGCATCCACAGCTAGAACTAAAACAGTGACGCCTAAATATTGGAATCTCTACTAACTTTACATTAGCCTCCCCATTCAGAAATCACTTGCGCGATTGCATACTGTGGAGAGAGAGGGAAAGACACTGTCACCAATATTACAAAGGAGGTGTTATAACTTCAAACAGGTTATCTGTTCAGAGTAATCCTTTACTGCTGGCCCAATGAGCCTCAAAGTAAGAGACCTACATTCCTTCAAAAACCCGAGTCAGTTAAATGTGTTGCAATTGGTGACAGGAACGGCTGTGAAATTCCTCAGAAATTAGTCCTGGGCCCCGAAATCTTTCATGCTTGCATGTCAGAGGTCAAGCATGTCTGACCTCTTGTGACCCTTAACCTTCAATGTGCTACAGCCCAGTTTATAGGTGCACATGAGACTCAGACTGACAGATTCATTTCCGTACACATTCATTCACAGGACGGACAAGATGTTACGAGCAAAACAAGACCCCGATTCTGCCGCTGTTTTACAGGCCCCGCTACATCTGGCTCCCAGCTGCCGCTCAATCAAATTTCCCCTCGATTCCCCGATGGGACAGGTTTTATTGATGTACACAGGGAAACATGACAGTGTCGTTTTAAAAACCTCAAAGGACAAGGCACTGCCTGACCTGAGTCGTACTTCTATCGTCATGGAGAGAAAACAGAAGTTCCTCAGCAATGTGGAAACCATCACACAGGTTTCTGAAATGTGTTGCTGCATTCTCTAACCTCCTTGGCTCTCGTTAGATTGTATACTGTGCTTCCAAGCTTCAATGTTGAAGGGGCAGGACTTTTGGCCCCAATTTCTGTGCCCAGGGTCAGGATTGCAGTATTCCTGACATGATGAAGGCGACCTTTACAAAATGGCGGCCCAAGTTCCAGTTTGAGGAAGTTTGGTGGCGGGGGGGGGGGGG
>JAHRHZ010000094.1:3672479-3686513 GCA_024137785.1 Ginglymostoma cirratum | reverse complement strand
TCCTCCCTGGACTGACCTATCTCCTCCCTACCCCCCTACCTACACTCACCTTTACTGGCTCCATCCCCGCCTCTTCGACTTGTCTGCCTCCTCTCCACCTATCCTCTCCTCTATCCATCCTCTATCCGCCTCCCCCTCTCTCCCTATTTATTTCAGAACCCTCTTCCCCTCCCCCATTTCTGATGAAGGGTCTAGGCCCAAAATGTCAAGTTTTCCTGCTCCTATGATGCTGCTTGGCCGGCTGTGTTCATCCAACCCCACACCTTGTTATCTTAAATATTGTGCAATTTGTCTCAAAGTCAAACATCAATGTCCTTTTCCATTTCAATTTATACAAGTAACGTTTATAAAACTGTAAATGATCACTTTGCACAAGTAACTGAGGGAATGGGTACATGTTGTGAAATAGGATATGGCTTAATCAAAAAATCACTACAGTGTAGATGCAGGCCATTCAGCCCTTTGAGCTCACACCATCCCTCTGAAGAGCATCCCACCCTGTCCCAACCCCTTACCCTATATTTCCCACAGCCAATCCACCTAACCTACACATCTTCGGACTGTGGAGGGAAACCAGAGCACCCGGAGGAAATCCACGCAAACCCAGGGAGAATGTGCAAACTCTACACAGACGTTCACCCAAGGGTGGGGGTGAACCAAGGTCCCTGGCACTGTGAGGCAACAGTGCTAACCACCGAGCCATTGTGCCATTCCAGCAAGGAAGGGCAAGAGGGAGCAGTAGTTTGAAAGACATTTCTGGTTAATAGTTCCCAGGGAAATGAATTCCTTTTGGTGACATTAATGCAGAGATGTCCTCACTCAGCATCAGCAGATTGCTCAATAGTGAATGAGCAATGGACTGTTAACATCAAGAAATGGACTCATGTTCCTGCAACGAAATCACAAACAAAACACCACCTGGGCCACAGTCATGACTTCTCAGGGTGAAATTGTTAAAGTGTCAATATTTTAGCATGGCTATCTAGTCTGAATGGGGTGTAGCCAAAGTGATTTAATTTCCAAGCTCCAGTAGCCAGTTGGGATGGAAGACTTCCAACCCATCAGTCTGAGTTAGATTTGAATCCACAAAAGGTATAGCTGCTCAAGAGCCAATTCTGCTGCAAAAGATTAGGGATTTTGTTTGGGATGTGAGGGGTAACCATTTAGGTCTGAGGTGAGGGGAAATTTCTTCACTCGGAGGGTCTCTGATGTTCTCTAACCCGGAAGTGTCTGGACGCTCAATATTTGTGTTTATACAAGACTGAGATCAATAAATTATTGGGTTCTAAGAGAATTGAGGGATTTCAGAATAGGGCAGGGAAGTGGTACCCATTTGGGAAGTCAGAATCACTACAGCACAGAAAGAGGCCTTTCAGACCGTTGAGTCTGCACTGGCCTTCCAAACAGCATCCCACCCAGACCAATGCCCCCACCCTCTCCCTGTAACCCCACATTTCTCATGGATAACCCCTCAGAACCTGCACATCCCTGGGCACTATCAGCAATTTAGCATGGCCAATCCACCCGACCTACACAATCTTTGGACTGTGGGAGGAAACTGCAGCATCCAGAGAAGACCCACACAGACACAGGGAGAGCACACAAACTCCACACAGACCTCCACCCGAGGCTGGAATCAAACCAAGGTCCCTGGTGCTTTAAGGCAGTGGTGCTAACCAATGAGCCACCGTGAGTCCTCTAAATGGCCACGGGACAAAAGTACCAAAATATCCACAATTTAACGATCTCATTCCAAGGAGTCGCAAACCTGGCCAAAGTGATGTAGGGTTTGTTACTTAAGTGCAGGGACGTCGATCCATCTTACTGATTCTTGACTTTGTTCATTAGTGAATGAGCAACACATGGCTAATCTGGGTAATGATAAGTGAGAACAGCTCTGCATTAATGCAACTAAAATTAAGTCATTTCTTTGGATCTCTTAACCAGAAATCAGCTGTGATTTTATTTGATGACCTTCTCTGTTCGTTTGTCTCTCATTCTTGCCATAACTGTTGCAGGCACATAAACGAAAAGAAAGTTGGACAGATGCCTAATGGGTGGTCAGTCTGTTCCTTTCTATTTCATACGTTATCAAAGACAAGTTGTACCACTCTCTCCCCTCCAGTAACCTCAACCAAATGCACTCACTAATGACACAGAGGAGCCCAAGTCAATGTTGACTCTCTGTACAGCATTCCAGTCAGTCCCATTCCCTTCTTCATTTTCTGAAGAAGGGTCTAGGCCTGAAACGTCAGCTTTCCTGCTCCCCTGATGCTGCTTGGCCTGCTGTGTTCATCCAGCTCTACACCTTGTTATCTCTTATCCTAGTCCCATTCCCCTCCTCCCTTTCCCACCCTATCCCATACCACTGCATACCACTTGTTTCCCTCAAAAGTCCTTCTATTATCCTTTTGAAGCCATTCATCATCTCCACTTCCGCTGGACTTGCAGACAGCAACTTTTCCAAAATCACTACACGTCTCTCCTTTAAGCTTTGCTTAATTCTACCTTCGTCTGTCATTGTGAAAATGGCAAATATTTTGAACTTGCTTCAGAAAGTGAGATTTGGAAACCTAATAACGTTTTCCAGTACACAAATGGTTAAAAAGAACATCTTGCAGCTGTGTTAGCTGAAGTCCAATTACTTACAGAAGTTAAAGCCCATGCATTACTTATAAGGGATTTGCGTTAGTTAAAAAGACCATTTTTCTCCCCCAAGCCCAGGAAAAGGGAACTTAATGAGGCTTTTTGCATTTCATCCAATTTTATTCCTAATCCACGCCCACTCTCACATGTCGCTGACTGCAGTGCTGACAAGTCCCAGCATCTTCAGCATGAAGCACCAGTCAAAACACTGAATTGAAGAGACAGCAAAAGTCATTGAGCCGGTCTGTGATCAGGCCCGTCATTTTTCCGATAAATCAAGGCACTGCTTCAAACGAAACACGTTTGTGCGTCTGTCACTCATACAAAAAAATTAATACCAAAGTTCACATTTTTATAACTTTCAGATACATGGAGGCACATTACTGATGAGTTTCAGGTTTTGTGCATTCGAAGATAAGACTGCAGGCAAAATAAATCAGAGTGAAGAAAAATGTCACAAAATTGCTACGCAATTAATCGGTGTTGAACAAACTTTCTTTTGGAAGTATTTTTCGTACAGAGCACAATAAGATAAATCCTGGTGACTTGCAAGCTTGAGTAATGCTGTCAAAGTGATATGAACTCTGATGGTTCTTACCTTTCCAAAGCATTTTGGTAATAAAGCTAATTAATTCATTCAATTCAACTTTCCATCTTTACCCATTGCAAATGCTATTTTAAAAAACGAAAGAACCATGGATGTCGTAAATCAGCAACAAAACCTGAAATTGCTGGAAAAGCTCAGAGGGTCTGAGGAAGGGTCACCGGACCCGAAACGTTAACTCTGATTTCTCTCCACAGGTGCTGCCAGACCTGCTGAGGTTTTCCAGCAATTTCTGTCTTCCTTGCAAAAGTGACATTATATTACCTGATGAAATAGTCAACCTAAAGAATGCTTTGTGAAAGAAACGCTCAGCAAACACTGAATGGGATTCATCATCAAGGCTCAACATCATTTCATTCACAGCGAAAGTATACCCAGTTATACAAGAGATGTGTTTTGACAACAATGGTATGTATTTACATTGTGCCTTTACAAATCCATGAATCAAACTCTGCCAAATGCTTCAACATAAGGTGCCCTTGAAGAAGCAATTCATGCAACTGCATGCTTGTACCTTCTAGATGTACAAATCAAATTATAATGCATGTGCAGACACCAGGTTTTTTCTAACCTATGTATTCCTATCAGCCATACTAGAGAGGTAGAACTTCCTTTTTGTTTGTGCAAACTGGAAAAACTCCAAATCTGTGCAGCTCAAAATCCATTTTACTGAAGTGCTGGCTCATTCCTCCTGCCTTCAGTTGCACCGATTTCATCTGTTATCAGAGAGCAGTTTAGAAACCAGTCAAAAGTTCACATATTAAGGCTTTCTCTAATGCGATACTGAACATAATGCGTCAAGAATCCAAAAGCAAACAGAAAAATGTGATGACAATGCTCCCAATTTGTGAAAAATTGGGAATCTATGAGGCGCTCTGAAAATCTGATATTTTTTGGCCAATTGCATTGGGCAAAAACGCCTACAAACAGAGAAAAAAGATATGTTACTAATCCCTATTACCAACCAGGTATCAGTACTTATGTAGCAAAAACCAAAATTGCCGGAAAAGCTCAGCAGGTCTGGCAGCATCTGTGGAATGAAATCAGAGATACCATTTCAGGTCCGGTGACCCTTCCTCAGAAGTTGGTTCCTCAGAACCAGGTTCTTGGAAGGGTCACTGGACCCGAAGCGTTAACTCCGAGTTCTCCCCACAGATGGTTCCAGTCGTGCCGAGTTTCTTTCCAGGTCAAAAATCACACACCAGGTTATAATCCAACAGGTGTATTTGAAGACACAACCTTCCAGAATCTCATTCCTTCTTCAGGTGTCAGTCAATTTCAGTTTTTATCTCTGAATTCCAGCATTCGTAGTTCTTTTGGTTTTTATCAGTAGGTGATCAAGACTGGAAATTCCCATGTCTGTTCTGATGTTTGTGTCTAAAATAGCCCATTGGTGTTCACTAACTGAACTTGCAAGTGGCAACTCCCAATTGAGAGATCAGATGGTTTATGAAATTAGAAAAGAAATGATATAAAATAGGCTGAGGTTGGAAGAACTGGAAAAGAAACAGATGCAAAAAGGCATGCATGTCACCACATGGTATTTGAATATACCATAAAACTGGATTCTGCTGTTAAAAATCAACAAATCATGTAGACTAATCACAACAGAACATTAACATTTGCTCTATACTGCTGAGGGAAATGTAAAGCTTTCAAGTCAGTTAATAACTTTCTCCATGGGAACATGAACTCTCCTGGTGTGGGTAAACATTTGTTTTTCAATCTTATTGATGCCCCTCAGTGGGGTTACTGGCTCAGTCCATTCAACAGCAAAGCTGGTGTTCATAGATGAAACAATCTTTATTTTTGAACTATATGAGGCAGAGTCTACAAAGGACAGAATTTGGATGTCGGAAAGAAACACACACACACACACACACAGACACACACACACACAAACACTCATTCACATTACGTTAAAAGACAAAAGCTAGAGGAACAAAGGATTGACCAAAATAACACCCAACAGCGAAATAAAACAGCAAACAGCAATAAAGTGTTACAGGAAGAGTGATAACTTTCTCCTCAGAAGCCTGCCAGACACAAAAGTGGTCAGGGCAGTTGAAGAATATTGAAACACATTTTGCCAAACAGCTGATCTCCCAGGTGGAATCTATCTAAGACAATAGCAAGTGATAGAGAATTGGCACCTTGTTGTACCTGGGCAGAGCACAATACAAGCTGCTGCTACATCCCAAGACGATATTCAACGTTAAAAATTCAGTCAGCTGTGAGGTTAAACGTGATCAATTGGAGCTTACATACTGGGATTCTCACCTTACAACTTGGTGTTCTGCTGGAAGGTATTTAAGATATTAGACACTGCAGGATGCGATAGCTAAATTCACATAACATTATTACTGCAGCTCTGTTGGAGGGTCATCTAGACTCAAAACGTTAGCTTGCTCTCCCTCCGCGCCTGACCCGCTGTGATCTCCAACACTTTTTGTTTTCAGTCATTATTAATGCAATAGTCAAAAGAGAAGTGGGAGGACTCAGAAAAGGACTTGGATGCAGGAAAGAACCTCCCTATCTTGCCACCTCTTAAAATCTTCCATCACCCATTCTCATTTTTGTACCGTGTTATCTCCTCACTAGGTATGGCTTTAGGTTCAGCAGTTCCACATTTCTGTAGGAACTGCCTGATTTCAGAACAGGTACACTGGACTGGTTAAGAAGCTCACCTGAGAGACTGTTAACAATCATCAGCCTATCAGTGATCAATAAACAACGTCATTGTATTTTTAAAGTGGAACATGAACCAATATTTTGCAAGTACTTTTCTTTCAACAGAATTGAAGCATCTAAGAAATAGAACATTGAATATTTCCTTTAACAAATGCTACAAAAAATGGTGAAATGATCATTTGTCTCAATGTTATTTACATATCAGGCTGCCACATGTTCCTACATGAATCAATGCTGAGATTTCAGAGGTAGCTGAAGTTGCATATGGCGATAGTTCTGAAGGGGTTATTGTTAATGTTATCTTGGCTTGACCCATTCCACTTCTGTCACAGATAGCCTGTGGGTAGACATATGAAGATCTATCCCAACATTTGGAGGGACCAAACGTACTTTGTTCTTATTGCTATCAAACAATAAACCCTTTGCTCTTGAAGAACAGTTTGTCTTCTATTAAGAGACAGTAGGAACTGCCGATGCTGGAGTTTGAGATAACAAGGTGTGGAGCTGGATGAACACAGCAGGCCAGGAAGTATCAGAGGAGCAGGAAAGCTGACATTTCGGGTCTGGACCGTTTTTCTGAAGAAGGGTCCAGTCCCGAAATGTCAGCTTTCCTGCTCCTCTGATGCTACCTGGCCTGCTGTGTTCATCCAGCTCTACACTGTGTTATCTTGTCTTCTATTAATACTTTTTGATGGTATATACCCTCCTCAACTAATCACTCAATTGCTTTCACTTTGTCTCAGCCCTAAGGAGGATTGGTGGGAGCAAGCTACCTCAAAACCAACCCTCACCCAATCCCACTTACTGGTACAGGTGGCAAACATTGCAAGGCATCAGGAGTGGTCATCTGGGAAAATACACCACCTACAAAGGATTTTGGGATGCCCTAAGTTTGCATTGTTTGCAAAACATGCAAAAATAAATACAAATGGGCAATAAATGTTGGCCTAGCCTGCAGCACCCTCATCCCATGAATGAATAAGAAACGTTGGGTTGAATAGCCAATCTCTGTTCTGTAGCGATTGTAATGAGGTCAGCCGGGTGGGCCTCACAGAATACAAGCCCCTTGACTGGGGCTGTTAATCTGGTTCAATCAGGGAGCCCTGGCTGACAGATATAAACAGGAGTGTCAAAGGTTCTGCTCACTCTGAGGGCTGACTCTGAGGGAGCTGGGTCAGTGTCAAGTATCATACATGTGTAAATAAAGGGTGAATTGGTGGTGGGATACCAGCCTCTGTGGAGTTATATTCTGTTCTCTGTCGTTTTATGCAACAGTTTGGACACGGTCATTTTCTCACTGGGGATTTGTGGTATAAGATTGCCATTATGACAATGTTTTTGTTCAAAGATTTATCTTCAGACACCGGGACACGGTTCAGAGACATGATCTGAAAACACTACCACAGCCAGTAGTCAAGCTGACTGTCATTGATATATTTTAGGGGAAGCAAATCAGACAGAAGGAAACAGCAGATACTACTGATAGATGAGGAATAATGGAATGAGGCTAGAGTGGAGTCTAAAGGCTGGTACAGACCAGTTGGGCTGAATGGCCTTTTTCAGCGCTGTCTATTCAGTGTAATTCTATGCAGCAGTTAGGACATGGTCACTTTTTCCTCTTTGCTCCAAACACGAAAGCATTTTATTGAAAAAATTCGGATTCCCTTCTGTGAATTAAAACAAATGTCAGCTACATCATGGTCTGTATTAAATAACACATTACAAACTACCGAAGCATACAGGTAAAATGTATTCAGTTGGTTGAGCTGTGGGAATTAATTCCCTCTGCTGCTGTAAAACCTCTGTAAATTCATGCTTTTTTTTTCCCCTTTTTCACTGAATTGAGAATTGCAATCATCACCATTGGGCTGGAGAACAACCAAGTCTCATTCAAGTGAGAAAACTAATTTTGTGAAAGATAAAATCATTACTTTATCATTTACTTCCAGGCCTACAGTATCTTTTTTTCAAGTTCACTTGCCCTCCAGACTATCATTTTGGTCCAAGTGGATTTTATAACAGGGACAATGAACTTGGAAGCTGATGAATGTACCAGGCGTAACAGAAGACTAGAGAAGATCATTTTAAGCTGAAGTGTATATTTAACCATTAGGAGTGCTGGCCCCGTAATGACACTCAAATGCAAGTTGTGAATTATTGCTTAGCCATACATGACTCCATAGTTACAGCCCTTTAAGGATATCTATACCAATGAACAAATCTCCTCGCAGCATGGGAGACTGATCCAGCAGAGAATGAAAATAAAAATGAAGGAACTGTCGTTGCTTTGAATTTCTGTTGATTTTCAATTTGGTAGAGTTTTTGCCTTCGTTTGACAGCTTAAAGAGATTTGCGATAACGCATTGTTGTAATTAGATTCCTACACCATGAATCCCAGGCAGAATGAGTTTGACAGTTTTAAGCAAATTCTATCTATATTCAGCCAAACAAAATATCATCTATTAGGAGTACAAATTGTGTACCAAGGGGAAGAGTGCTACAGCACCACAAATAGAAACGCAAGGCTTGTAACTCCCGAGAGAAAAAACATGCTCATACCAGGAAACCACTTGGTAAAGACAAAATTAAAAGCTTGCACTAATGGTCTGCTAATCACCTTAGAATACAATGCCACATACTTGACTTGCTGCCAAGGTTTGTAGCTCATGCTGTAAAATCTTGTTGGATCCAATTGTCATTCTAGAGAGGCTGGTGTTGGGTAGATGTATTAATTAATCCTGGCAGCAGATTATAAGTGGTCACAACAGTGGCCAAATGCCTGAGGTGGGTGGGTTAGAAGACTCGTCTCAGGTACCTGAGGCTTATTCCTAACTGTTTTAGAACCTATCATGCACCATCAATTTGCGCCAAGACTCATACACTTGATGGTAAGGACCAGCAGAGTCTTCCCAAACAAAGAGATCTCGGAGTGCAGGTTCATTGTTCCTTGAAAGTGGAATTGCAGGTAGCCAGGATAGTGAAGAAGGCATTTGGTACGCTTGCCTCCATTGGTCAGTATAGGAGCTGGGAGGTCATGTCGCGGCTGTACAGGACATTGATTAGGCCACTTTTGGAATACTGCGTTCAGGTCTGGTCTCTCTGCTTTAGGAAGGATGTTGATTTTACAGCACGAGCTACAAACCTTGGCAGCAAGTCAAGTACATGGCATTGTATTCTTCGGTGATTAGCAGACCATTAGTAAGTATAAGCTTTCAATTTTGTCTTTACCAACTGCTTTCCCGGTATGAGCTGTATGTAACATTACAGTTTGGCAAATTCTTTCCCCAAAGATGAGTTCATGGTTGCTAAGCAGGTCAAGTGGAACATGAAACAATGCAAAAATTATTTTCACAGGCGTGACTACTGGTATGCTTCTCATGTGGGGAGAACACTCAGAAGTGGGTGTGTTGAACTCTAATAAGTGGAACTGACTGGAAATTGGAGAGGTTCATACACTTGGATCAGGAAATTGTATTTGAGTATTATCTTTGGAGTAAGCACTCTGCAGCAATGCAGATGGATGGAAAGTGCTTTGACTCATTGGAGGAGCATATTGAATCAAATACATATCTATACAGAGGCAATTACAAGAAGGACTTAAAGCTCTGAAAGGTGAAAGGAACCAAGTATAATGGACCTATTATTCAAGATTCGATGATGGAAACAACTAGATGATATTAATAACCTGAGAGGGGCACGAATTATAAGGTTACAGACTATTAGTGAGTGACGTGCTATTTGCTGTGCTGTACATGCATTATTGAAAATACCTAAAACAAATAGTGACAGGTTCCTCCAGAGGGAAAATCACTAACTGAGAGGATAAGCTATTCATCCAACATTGAGATGCAACCATTACACTCAAAGCACTCTCTAAATAAGTCTGTGTGTCAGGCTGTTCCAATATTATAACCTTTCAGTCAATACCATCTTTGAATTCATTCATCATTCCAGGTAAACGGAATTACTATTGCTTACACATCAAGTCAGGGTAGACTACAAGTGACAATGCTTTTGCTCTGTAATGGCAGTGGAACACTATAGGGATAAACCTTGTGTTTGACGATTGTAAGAGTGAGGAGGGCAGTTAGTGTGTGTAAATTTCAGGGCAAAAGTGCATTGTATCTGTGTGTGTGTGTGTGTGCGCGTGCGCGCGTGTTGGTGTATGTGTGTGTACATGTGTGTGCATCTGTGTGTTGGTGTGTGTGCGTGTGAGAGTGTGTGTGTGTGGAGAGAGAGAGAGCATGTGTGAGTGTGTGTGTCGGTGAGAGTGTGTGTGTGTGTGAGTGCGTGTGTGTGTGTGCACGTGTGTGTGCGTGTGTGCGTGAATGTGTGTGTGCATGCTTGTGTGTGTTTGTGTGTGTGTGAGAGAGAGAAGAGTGTGTGTGTGCATGGTGCATGTTGGTGTGTGTGTGCGTGTGTGTGCGTGTGTGTGTGTCTGTGTGTGTACATGCATGCGCACGTGTGTGTGTGTGTGTGTGTGTGCATTTTCTACTTCCTGAATTACTTTCTCTTCTCAAGCTGGTGCCTCATGCTGAAATGGAATTTAGTCACTTCTGTCCACACTCCAACAGCACTCCAAATTAGTCATTCCTCTGATGTATGAGCCCAGTCAGTTACTGCTGGAAGGCTGTTCAACAGGGAGCAATGGGCTAATGGTATTATCAGTGCTCTGTTAATCCAGAGACCAAGATAATATTCTGGGCACCCTGGTTCAAATCCTGCCACAGCAAATGGCAGAATTTGGACTCAATAAATATAGCTGGAATTAAGAGTATAATGATGACTGTGAATCTATTGCTGATTGTCAGGAAAAGTCCACCTGGATTACTAATGCCCTTTAGGGACAGAAACGGTCATCCTTACCTGGTCTGGCCTACATGTGACCCACATCACTGTGGTTAACTCTTAACTGCCCTCTGAGCAATAAATGCTGCCTAGCCTCCAATGCCCCTCTCCCGTGAATGAATTTAAAAAATAAACACAACGTCAGGGAAGGGTGAGGCAAAATCGTAATTACCCAATCTTTTATGTCTTTCTCAAGGCCCACAGGAGTGAACATTCCCCAAAGGATCATGCTCACCAGCTGACACAGAGCAGATTCAAACATCCCTCAATGCTGCCCAAACAGTGAACTGTTAACTCTCAGTCCCAAAGGTTGAAGCTGGGATTATCATGGCTTTTTTTTAAATTCATTTGTGGAATGTGGGCTGGCCAGTCCCTAGTTATCCTTGAGAAGGTGGTGAGAGAGCTGCCTCCTTGAGGTGTCTTGGAGCACCTTGAACTTGGCTCCAATGTCATTAACATGGTCCATTTACCCACTCAGATGCCTCGCCAAGAGGAAAATTTAAACAAGTCAGGCAAGAACAAAACCCCTATCCACAGCACTGAGTGGTCAGAATGCTTCCCCTGCTGGGTGGGAGAATGGACCCAGTGGGAAGGAGACCTGTCTGCTCAATGCTAGAGGAGAAAAGGTTGTATTGACCAAAACATTTAATGACTAACCAAACCTTCCTGAACTAAATGTCTCTTTCACATTGGTCAGCTCAGATTCACCACAGACTGTGGGCTTACATATCTACTGTGTGATCCATGACCAATTCAAACAGTCCCTTAAAGAAGCCAATGGAAGTTTTCCCATTTCCCAGTCTGGCTCCGAGAAACAGCTGCTGATTTATTTTTGACTTCCTAATCACAATCTGTAAGAATTTGTTTTGTTTGTCTTGGCCAGCACAAAGAGTTTTGAAAAGTCTGAGCTGGACGACTGATTATGAAAAGGGAGAGAAAAGTCAAAAGAAGGAAGAGAAAAAGGCACAGGGTAAAGAAGAAAAACCAACATAAAAATCGAAAAAAGGAAATCCTGGAAAGAACAATAAATTAATATTGGAAAACACTGTACATCAATTTAGATTTTTAGGACTAAAGTTCTGAGAGTTAAAAACAGCAGTGTTTCAGAATTTTAAAGCAATACTTATCATCACGGTGTGTTTTGGAAACTTTTATCAGTTACAGTTATTAACACATCAACAGGAAGAGTAGAAACAGCTGCCTTAGTGTTAAATTGCATACCTTGTTATGTTTTTCTTTCATCAAACGCTTATCCTTTCAGTTTTCAGTTTAAGACAGAATCTTTAGCTCCTATCAAAGCTGCGAGTGGCGATGGGTGCCAATTTAATTAATGCCACTTAAAGTCAATTGAAGGGGCAGCCCGGTGGCTCAGCGGTTAACACTGCCACCTCACAGCGCCAGGAACCCAGGTTCGATTCCAGCCTCGGGCAACTGTCTGTGTGGCGTTTGCACATTCTCCCTGTGTCTGCGTGGGTTTTCCCTGGGTGCTCTGGTTTCCTCCCACAGTCAAAAGATGTGCAGGTTAGGTAGATTGGCAATGCATAGTTCAGGGATGTATAGGTAGGGTGAATTAGCAATGGGGAAATGCAGAGTTACAGGGATAGGGTAGGGGGTGGGTCTGGATAGGATACCTTGTGCCTCACTTTCCTTCAAATGACATCCTGCTCTTCCTTTCAACCCTGACTGACAACTTTTTGGCAAGCCTTTCAGAACGCCAATAACTAAAGCATTCTAACTTCCCTGTCATTCCTCTATGGCTAATCCTGAATCTATTATCCTGTTCCTATGATGCTGCTTGGCCTGCTGTGTTCATCCAGCTCTACACCTTGCTATCTCTATTATCTTTTGTTGCTTTCTTTACCAGCTCGTACAATCAATCATCCAACATTCAATGTTGCAAAACCTTTAGTCATTTTTGAAACCCTTATGAATTACCCCATACATGTCTCACCGTTCTAGTGGAAAAGGCAAGGCTGTCCAAAGCTGCCTTTACCACCATAGCCTTTCAAGATGAACCAGTGAAGGATGATTGCCCAGGCATCTCATTGGAGGAACTGCAGTAATAACACCCTGAAATGACCCAGTTATCTACACACAGCCACAATTGTTGATCTCAAGTTACCTTGACGTTGAGACGAGTCATTGTCATCTGTGTTCTGGGATTTAATCTCTTGCCTTCATTCATGGGATCAGCACTGAGCTGTCATCTGAAGCCATGTGGCTCCAGCCAATTGAGTGTTGGCAAAAGACACCACCACCAATAACCTGCATGCCAACGCATTTTGACTCTGACCCAACAATACCAGACCATGACAAGTGGGACTGTACAAAACTGAAACTTGTTCAATTGGAAACACTCAACTGCTCAGACTTAGACCGGATCCAATTACAGTCATTCAAACACAAACATAACATTTGTACATCTTTGGATATGAAACATTAAAATCACTCACATCAGAATGTCTAGGTGGAAATAAGGTTATAAAAATCAAAATGATTTATCCAGTGTTTCAAATGACAGTGCACCTTGTAAATTAAATTTTTATAAGGCGGCGGCCAATTACACACCCTTTTTTATTCGTGCATCAATTATACCATCCATGCAAAATACTTTTGTCAAAAGATTCCAGTTTCAAGGAAGGGTCACCGGACCCGAAACGTTAACTCTGATTTCTCTCCACAGATGCTGCCAGACCTGCTGAGCTTTATCAGCAATTTCTGTTTTTGTTTCTGGTTTCCAGCATCCGCAGTTCTTTCGTGTCGGTTTTTTTATTGGCCAAAAGATTACTTCGCATCTTAAATCCAACAATAACAAGTAATCTCGTAAATCAGGAGAAAGAAGGACCTTGTCTGTAGGCTTTTAATCAATGAGGGACATACTTACAACATAGGCCCAAAGACTTCAGACAGTGTTAGCGGGCCTAGAGTGAGTCCACATGAACTGTTAGTGTAGACGGAGTTCTTTTAAATTTCAATTCCAGAATGTTCTAGCCCTGTCTCCTAAAAATGGTGCAATCTGAACGTCTTCCAATCAAGGAAGCATCAGCCAAATGTTCAATTCATCGTGTTCGGGCTGAGAGGCAATGGGAGTCACTTTGATTTATCTTGCCCAATAACAAGATGTCAAATCCACCACTCAGTTTCTTTGGAGTGAATGGATGGGGGTAAAACAGGCAGCTTACTTGATCTAAGATAACAAGGTTTGGAGCTGGATGAACACAGCAGGCCAAGCAGCATCATAGGAG
>JAHRHZ010000094.1:3647216-3667479 GCA_024137785.1 Ginglymostoma cirratum | reverse complement strand
AGCTTTCCTGCTCCTCTGATGCTGCCTGGCCTGCTGTGTTCCTCCAGCTCCACACTGCGTTATCTCTGACTCCAGCATCTGCAGTTCTTACTATCTCATCCATGGAGAGAGAGCAAGCCAATGTTTTGAGTCCAGATGACTCTTCATGAGATGAAGAGTTATCTAGACTCGAAATGTTAGCTTGCTCTCTCTCCATGGACACTGTCTGACCCATTGTTATCTCCAGCATTTGTTGTTTTCAGTACAGATTCCAGCGTCAGCAGTAATTCGCACCTGCGTAGTGTTTCTCAAGTGCTTAGCCATGCTGGGACCACGCTTCCTACAAAAGTTCGATCTCCTCCACATTGGCAGGCTTCCCCTGCACCGGCTCGATCTCCCCCCGCTTGATATCACTATAGATGTCGTGGGGGAACCTCCATCACTACGTTGGATCTCAGGCCCCAAATCCAGGTGCCGGCCGTGCCGATCCTCAGTTTCGCACTCGGTCCACGCACCGGGCCTCAGGAACTCACCGAGAGTCCCGGATCAGACCCCTAGCCGCTGCCTCGCAATGGGCGTCTCGCTGACTGCCCGATTTCAGGAGCCTGATACAACCACCGTCTCTCTCCTGAAGGTGAGTTAGCAGAAAGGAAAAAGCCAAAACGAGAAAGAGGAAAAGATACATGAGAGAAGGAGAAAAGAGAAAATGACGATGAAGAGCGGGCGGATTGGGAAAGCCTACTCTGTTGCCATCTTGCTGAGGTCTTGCAGCTCAGGATTCTCTCGTCAGGGACCACGGTTTCTTGAGTGACAATGCAGTGCTGTATGTTTTACGTTGCCGAATGATGGCAACTGGAAACCATGACGACCCAGATGTGTTGGGTTGGTGTAACGCAGGGCAGCACAGACAGAAAGAAAAGCTAGCATGGGGATATGGTGGTGACAAGCCAGCTGTGTTCGACCCTTCCCAGCACAATTCTACCTCTACCCCTCGCTCTCTCGTTTCACTCTCTGTTATCTCTCGTCCTTTTCTCCCTTCCCCTATGCGCGCTGGGTTTCTTGACCCCTGCTGTTAGCACCATCATTGACAAGGCATGTCAGACTGTAATCAATACTCTCAGTGAAGTCAGAGGATTACAGCCTCAAAGCAGACAAAGCCTTCATGCAAGGAATTTGCTCGATGCAGATCTCCCCTCGATGACAGAATTTCAGTCGGGCAAAGAGGCAGAGAAGTGGCACACCTGCATCACTATGCAGGCAGACCCTCTACGCTCCCTCCCACCAGGGTCAAGGGTCAAGGGTCAAGTACAGTGCCTAGCAACCAAGAATTTGGATCAGGAATGTGCAACCGGCTGTGCTTCCTTTCCTATCTGAAAGCGCAAACCGATAGTGAAGGTGGGAACTTAGAAAGAAAAGTGGGAATTTGATGGTCTAAAGTCACGCATGTGCCCATTTTCACATCTGTGCGCGAGAGTGACAGTAAGTTTGCAAAACGAGGCAAGCATGTTGATGGAGAATTCACGGTTGTTCCACAGTCTTGAGTTTATCAACATCCACAAACGCATTAGTTAAGCTCGCTGCAAATATATATCTATCTAAATTAAAATTAAATGCACGTTTTGAAACATGTTCTTTGGAGACAATCAAATCAGTATCAGTTGATGATGTGGAGTCAGACTGGGGTGGGCAAAGTCAGAAGTCACACGACACCAGGTTACAGCCCAACAGGTTTATTTGAAATCACAAGCTTTTGGAGCGCTGCTCCTTCGTCAATAGAAATTTATCAAATTTAAACTAAAATATAATTTCTGAGGGTGCTGATGCTAATCATGAGTAGCAGAGGACAATCTGAACAAGGAGGTACTCATTATACAAGGGTAGTTTATTGCATTACAGCAATAGATATAAGTTACACTGGATAGTCAGGCAGAGGTACTCAACAATCACCGACTTCAGAAAGAAAGGAAGAGGACTTGCCCCTATCTACATCAATGGAGCTGAAGTGGAGAGAGTTGACAGTGTCAAGTTCCAAGCAGTGACAATAACCAAAAATCTGAACTCCCACATCGATGCAACAGTCAAATAGGCACAACAAAGCTTCTTCTTCTATAGGGGGCTTAGGAAATTCAGCATGTCCATAACAGCCCTAACCAATGATTACAGATGCACCGCAGAAAGCATAGTGTCCGGGTGCATAACAGCCTGGTACGGCAACTGCTCTGCCCAGGACTGTAAGAAACTACAGAAGGTGGTGTGAACAGCCCTGACCATCTCAGAAGCCAAACTCCCATCCATGGACTCCTTTTACACTTCTTGATGCTGCAGAAATGCTGGTTACATCATCAAAGACCCCTCTCATCCCAGTTATACTCTAATGTTGATCTCGCTTTATGCACCTTCTGTGCAGCGGTAACCTTGTATCCTTCATTTCTGTCTAAGCACCCTACGATCTGTATGTCCTTACTTGCTATGATCTGCCTGTACCGCTCGCAAAACAAAACTTTTCACTGTACTTAGACACATGTGAAAACAATAAATCAGAGCAAATCAAAGCTAAGCAGCCAGTATGTCACTTCTGCCCCCTTTGGGATCTCATGCAAGACTCCCAACTGCGTTCTCAGCCAAAGATGGTATCACCATCTGTTTGGGTAGAATTTAAGCATTAACTCTTCCAGAAACTTTATCTCATACATTTCCTCAAAAGCTTCTACTTCCAACCATTAACATTTATATATTCATACATAATGACTACTTCTTTATTTGCTGCTCCCTTATCTACCCCAGGTCTCCATCTTCACAAACGCAGGTAGACTGGAGGCTGCATATTCTTTCAGACTGTGTTCCCTTTGGATCTAGAAGGAAGGTAGGGTCTTTGGCTTGAGGTCTGTTGACTTCAGTTTAGTTCTGATCTTGGTCTCAATTTGTCCCTCAGTTAATCTAGAGGACCTTACTCTCCCAAATTACCTTCACAGAAAAAATCTTCTTCACTAACTCAGTAGTTGTCCCATAACACCATTCAGGGTACCTTTCATCTCGTAAATATTCATTATTGAAGGCTCTTGAAATAAGTATCTTCTCCTTTGCAGTATGTGGGTTTTCTGGACCAGACAATTACTTGCTCTCTTGAGTAGGTATTCTTTTACTTTGCAGTATCCTGAAGGTTCAGACCATTCAATTTCTTTTCTCTGACCAAGTCCTGAATCTGTGGAGGGATAGTAGCAACTGTAGATGCTGGAGAATCTGAGATAACAAGGTGTAGAGCTGGATGAACACAGCAGGCCAAGCAGCATCAGAGGAGCAGGAAGGCTGATGTTTCGGGCCGAGACCCTTCTCCAGAAAAGAAGAAGGGTCATTACATACATCATTATGTATGTTTTCTGAAGAAGGGTCTAGGCCCAAAACGTCAGCTTAAATGATGTATGTTTTCTGAAGAAGGGTCTAGGTCCGAAACGTCAGCCTTCCTGCTCCTCTGATGCTGCTTGGCCTGCTGTGTTCATCCAACTCTACACCTTGTTCTCCCTGAATCTGTGGACATTGGTCTGGCTTCCATGGAGTTATATTAAGTTCACCTCCATTTCTTTGAGGAAAATCTTTCCTCTCAATCTGCCAATACATCGGAATTGAAGAATGCAGGCTCCTTACTCCAACTTGTCGATTTGGTTAGACATATTCACTTGCCTCACGCATTCCTGCTGAATGAGGCATCTTCACATTTTTACTCACATTACCGCTTACTTAGCATTATTTATCTATGGCACATATAATTCTGCTGTGGGAGACAATGGTTTAAAACGTTGTCCGGTGGTGATAGGAATAGATAAAAACTGGGCTCAACCATGCATCTAGAAAATCCATTCAGCCATTGCCCCTTGATCAACTGGTTGATAATGGAATGTTTCAACGTCTGTTTTTACTGACAAACTGGTCAAACTGTTTTTTGCTATTTTCAGGCCAAAAGTGATTAAGAATTATGTAAAAGTGTTCTACTCTCTGTGTTGCAGTGTTACTTACAGCATAGAATCTCTTCAGTGTGGAAGCAGGCCATTCAGACCATCAAATCCACACTGACATCCACACTCCCTCTGACGGCATCCCAAACAGATACACACCACTACCCTATCCCTGCATTTCCCATGGCTAATTCACCTAGTCTACACATCCTTATACACTATGGGCAGTTTAGCATGGCCAATGCTAAATCCACCCATCTTTGGACTGTGAGAGGCAACCAGAGGAAACCCACACAGAGAACATGCAAACCCCCACACAGACAGTCACCTGAGAGTGGGATTGAACCCAGGTCCCTGGCGCTGTGAGGCAGCAGCGTTAACCACTGAGCCACTATGCCATCCTAAAGAGCCATTGCTTGTAGCATCCCATTGCTTTTCAAAGTCATTCCCACCCTTGTATGTGGTTTCATATCTGTTGGTTATAACCTCTTCCGCCATGGTATTTGGTCTGACAGTAATAATGGTCCCTGTATCAACATCAAAATTAATGGCATATCCATTCACAAAATCAATTCTGAGAAGTTTCAATCATTTTGATCAATCACTGACCTTGGGATTTCATTGGATATCTTTTCCAATGGAAGTATATCATCTAATCTAATCTAACTTTCCGAAGGGAATTTTACTCTCCATTGAACGGATAAGCATTTGACTTTGCAATGCGCTCCTGATCCTGCTCTGCAGATTGAATTCTGATAAAAAGTGCTCAAACACCTATTGGCAAAACTCCAGACTGATTATTTAAATCTGACATTCTCCGTTACACACTTCGATTCATTAGCTTCCTTGCTTTGGTACTGAGAAGATGCCCCAGAGCTCAAAGTCCACAAAGTATCTAAACATTTCTATCCTCATACCAGTTTCCAAATATTCAGGCCATTCTTTCAAAATGGCACTAAATGACAAAATTAACTGCTTACTTGATAGTCTGCTCCACAACTAATTATTCTCTGGACAAAATAATTCCATTTAGTCTGAATATTGCTCAAGGCTCATTAATTTTAGATGAATGTGTTCTATCTAGCAGATTGCTTACAGCTGAGGGAAGTAAGATTAAATAAATTTCCATTAGCCATTCCTCTTTGTCTTCTGAAGGTAACAGCCCGATCATATGCACACCATGATGTTGCTGCTCACATGGGCTCTGACAGCACAGGTAATTGGCAAATGAAATACACACGCTCCTTGCTATATCTGAAGCCACTGAGAGCAGGTTAAAAGAAAAGTTCCAAACTTTTTGGAATGAAAATATGTCATAGAATCAATAGAGATGGACAGCACAGAAACAGAACCTTTGGTCCAACTTGTCCATGCCCACTAGATATCCTGAATTAATCAAGTCGCATCTTCCAGCATTTGGCCCACATCCCTCTAAACTCTTCCTATTCATATACCCAACCAGATGCCTTTTAACTGTGGTCACTGAACCCACTTCCATCACTTCCTCTGGCAGCTCATTCCATACACGCACCACCCTCTGTGTGAGGATGTTGCCCCTTAGGTCCCTTTTAAATCTTTCCTCTCTCCCCTTAAACCTATGCCCCTCTAGTTTTGGACTCCCCTACCCTGGGGAAAAGACCTTAATGATTCACCCTATCAATGCCCCTCATGATTTTATAAACCTCTATAAGATCACCCCTCAGCCTCCGAAACTCCAGGGAAAATAGCCACAGCCTAGTCAGCCCATCTCTATAGCTCAAACCCTCAAACCCCAGCAACATCCTTGTAAATCTTTTCTGAACCCTTTCAAGTTTAACAACATCTTTCCTACTGCAGGGAGACCAGAGTTGCATGCTATATTCCAAAATGGCCGAGCCAACGTCCTGTACAGCCACAACATGACCTCCCAACTCCTACACTCAAAGCATTGACACGAACAAAGGCAAGCGTAACAAATGCCATCTTCACTACCTATGACTTCACTTTCAAGGAACTATGAACCTGCACTCCAAGGTCCCTTTGTTCGGCAATATTCCCCAGGACCCGACCATTAAGTAAAAAATGAGATTTGCCTTACCAAAGTGCAACACCTCACATTTATCTAAATTTATCTGCTGCTCCTTGGCCCATCAGCCCATCTAATCAAGGTCCCATTGTACTCTGATGTAACCTTCTTCACTGTCCACTACACCTCCAATTTTAGTGTCATCTGCAAACTTACTAACCATACCTCAGTTATTTCATGGCAAAAGGCAGTGAACCCTGCACCAATCCTTGTGGCACAGTCATAGGCCTCCAGTACGAGAAGCAAGCCTCCACCATTATGGTTCGGTGTGACTAATGCCACAGCTATGTTGGGCTGAACCCCCCAAACTGCTCTCTTGCTGCCTTGAAAATGGAATGAACAATTTCAGCCCAGAAATTGTCATTGTTTTTGTTTTCTTGAAGGGATGCCAACAGCACCACATTACTGGGCACGTTTGCCAGAGTTGCCAATTTGCTGTCATGAACAATAGCTAAAATGGCAAAGCAATCATTCAAATTTCAAAACAACAATTAACATGGCTTCAAAATGCTTTTTTCCTTTCGTGAGGTGCAATTAGTTCGAAGGGTTTTCAAAAAAAATCAATGTGGCTAACTCAGTTTGACGCAGACGTGAAAAGGTTTCAGAAGCAACATAACTGAATGCCCATCGTTGCAACACAATACATTGAAGTTTATGTCCTACATCCATGCATTAGATTGAAATGTCACCGCACTTAGTTTATCAGCAGGCGTTTGCTGACTGGGCTCCTGTATTTAACACATTGCTCTCCGCATCTTCTGTCAGGAAGCAGGAACACGTCACATAGATTTTGTGAAAATTTACAGGGTGATTCAGTGACACTACAGTGACTTGGGGAAGTAAATTTGACACTGCTTATGTGTCATGGCTCATCAAACGATCACAGAATCGCAGAATTGTCATTTTGTTACTACAGAATTGCCAAGCTCTGCTCTCCCTATACCATTGCACATTTTTATCACCAAATAATCATCCAGTGACCTTAACTGCCTCCACCACATTTCCAGGCTGTGTATTCTCATCCTAACCACAAGTTGCATGAAAAAGACTTTTCTCACATCAGCCTTGCTGCTTTTGCACATCACTTTAAGTCTACATCTTCTGGGTCTGGTTCATTTTACGAGCAGGAGCTGCTCCTCCCTGTCTACTCCATACAGCCCGCTTATGACGTTGAAAACTTCTATCAAGTCTCCTCTCAATCTTCTTCACTTGAAGAAAACAGTCCCAGCTTCTTCTGTTCATCGTCATCCCTGGAACCATTCTTGTTGATCACTTTTGCGCTCTCTCCAGTGTGTTCACATCTTTCATATAATGTGGCACCCACAACTGTACACAATATTCCAGCTGAGGTCTAACAAATGTCTAATACAAGTTCAACATCACTTCCTTGCTCTTGTGCACTATGCCTCTATTGATAAAGCTCAGGACACTGTATGTTTTATTAACTGCTCATATGACTTGTCCCGCCATCTTTAATGACCTGTGCACATATACACCCAGATCCCTCTGCTACTGCATGTATACCACATCCTGCATGTATACCACATCCACGGCATTACCTTCATCGACTTGTTCTGTTGCCTCTTCAAACAACTCCAGCAAGTTGGTGAAACATGATTTGCCCTTTAGAAATCCACGCTCCCTCTTCCTACTCAACTCACCTTTTTCCATGTGGTTACTAATTCTATCCCAAGTAGTTTGTTCCCAGCACCAAAATTAGTCTAACTGGTCTGTAAATGCTGGGATTCTCCTTATGACCTTTTTTGAACAAAGCCGTAATGTTTGCAACACCCTAGTCTGCTGCCATCTACTCTGTATCCAGGGAAGATTGAAAGATAATGGTCAATCCCTTCAAAGTTTCTACCCACACCTCCTCTAAAATCCTTGGTTACATTTGATCCAGTCTCGATGCTGAGTCACATTCCTTCTCAACTCTGAATCCTTCGAGTGACAGAGTTTCCTCCTATGTCATCACTTGTGGGCAACATTCCCCCTTTTTGTAAATGCAGACACAAAACATTCATTTAACACTTCTGCTATGGACCAGGAGCATGCAGGTAGGACTAGTTTAGTTTGGGATTATGTTCAGCATTGACTGGTTGGACCAACTGGTCTGTTTATGTGCTGCATGACTATGACTCTATGTGTAAGTCCCCTTTTAAGTCTCTAATTGGTCCTACTCCTCCTTTTACCAACACTTATACTATTTATTTACTCGGTTACTCACCTGGATGGTTGGTCTGTGATGCAGAGTGACACTAGTAGAGTGGGCTCAATTCCTATACCAACTGATGCTACCATAAAGATCCCACCTTCTCAACCTTGACTCTCATCTGAGGGGTGCTGATCCTCAGGTTAAACCACCATCGTTCGTCTCTCTAATGAGAACCTCCAGTCCTCTGGGAGCAGTGTGACTTTATTAACTATATGTATTTGCCTGTCAAAGACTTTGGGATTCCCCTTTATGTTAGCCGCTAGTCTTTTTTCATAATTTCTCTTTGCTTCTCTTATTTGCTTTTTCACCTCCCCTCTCAACCTTTGACATTCGTCTTTGATCTCAACTGTATTCTCTATTTGTCATAAACACATTTTTCATTCTAATGTTAAATTCTGCCTCCATCATCCTGAGAACTCTGAATTTGTTCATCTTACCTTTCCCAATTGAGGGAATATACCTCAACTCTACCCAATCGTCCGCTCTTTGAAGGTAGCGATTGTTCGTTGAGTCATAGGGATGTACAGCATGGAAAGAGACCCTTCAGTCCAACTCATCCTAAATTAATCTAGTCCCATTTGCCAGCATTTGGCCCATTTCCCTCAAAACCCTTCCTATTCATGTACCCATCCAGATGCTTTTTAAATGTTGTAACTATACCCTCCCCCACCACTTCCTCTGGCAACTCATTTCACCCTCTGCGTGAAAAAATTGTCCCTTAAGTCCCTTTTAAATCTTTCCCCACTCACCTTAAACCTATGCCGTCTAGTTCTGTATTCCCCTACCCTGGGAAAATGACCTTGGCTATTCACCCTATCCATGCCCCTCATGATTTCATAAGCCTCTATAAGGTCACCCCCTCAGCCTCCAATACTCCAGGGAAAATAGCTCCAGCCTATTCAGCCTCTCCCTATAGCTCGAACCCTCCAACCCTGACAACATCCTTGCAAATCCCTTCTGCACCCTCTCAAGTTTAACAACATCCTTCCTACAGAGGGAGACCTGAATTGAACACAGTATTCAAAAAATGGTCTAACCAACGTCCTGTACAGCCGCAACATGACCTCCCAACTCCCATACTCAATGCACTGACCAAAAAAGTCAGAAATCACAAGACATCAGGTTATAGTCCAACAGGTTCATTTGAAAACACAAGCTTTCGGAGCCTTAGTTTTTCTTCAGGTGTTAGAAGGGCTGAGGCTCCAAAAGCTTGTGTTTTCGAATAAACCTGTAGGATTTTGACCTGGTGTCTTGTGATTTCTGACCTTGTCCATCCCCGTCCAACACCAGCACCTCCACTTCGTGACCAATAAAGGCCAGCTTACCAAATGCCTTCTTCACCCACCCAGTTTGCCTGTTTCCTTCAAGGAACTATGAACCTGCACTCCATGATCTCTTTGTTCAGTTACTGCTTTTCCTGCCAACCTCTTGTTCTGGTTGATCCTGCCCAGCTTTGTTCATGCCCGTTGAAGTCTTATCTCTGCCAGTTGATTTTCTTGGCTCAACTGCATCTTTTTTGGCTGCAGAATAGGACAGGTTTCCACTTATCTGAAATGAGCCTCATTCCTTTCTATTTCGTCAATATCCCTCCAACTGCAATGGTAAGTATACCAAGACTCATCATTAAAGATGAACAGCAAAACTAAAATTAGTATGTTAATCAGAAAAAAGTTTCAGTAGTATATACAGAGACCTGGGAACCAAAAAAACAAGAGTCATAGGATCATACTGCATGGAAACAGACCCTTCGGTCCAACCAGTCCACACTGGCCATGTTCCCAAACTAAACCAGTCCCACCAGCCTGCATTTGGCCCATGTCCCTCCAAACCTTTCCTATTCATGTACTTATCCAAATGTCTTTTAGATGTTGTAACTGTACCCACATCCACCACTTCCTCAGGAAGTTCATTCCACACATGGACCACTCTCTGTGTAAAAGGTTGCCCCGACGTCCTTTTCAAATCTTTCTCCTCTCACCTTAAAAATATGCACCCTCATTTTGTACTCCCCCACCCTAGTGAAAGGGCCCTTGTCGTTCACCTTATCGATGTCCCTCATGAGTTTATATCGTCAACCCTCGACCTCCTATGCTCCAGTGAAAAAGGTCAGCCTGAGGCCCAGTGACACAAATACAATGTCACACCAATGTTATTTTTTCATCGTACCAACAAGATTGTCAGAGTCAAAACGGGAAATTGCCGGAAAAGCTCAGCAGGTCCGGCAGCATCTGTGGAGACAAATTGCAGCTCATGTTTCAGTTCGAATGGCCTTTCCTCAGAACTTATCGTGATAGCTGACACAACTGAAACCAACAGGCAGGCAAGAGCATTTGGCGTGAATTTGAGTGTGGAAATCGAGTGAGAAAAGATGTCTCCATCACAGCAAGTTCTCAGATTTAAATATTTCCCATTGGAAACAAAAACAATTTCTATCTTGAGATAACTCTCCTTGAAGAGGACAAGATGACAATGGCTCTAGCCATCATCTTTCAGCTTCTTATGATTATACGTTAAAGGAGATAACACGCTCCCTGGGTCACTTTGAATGAAATTAAAGGCTCTGTTGGATTAAATAGCTCATTAGTGGTTTTGCTTTGTTTGCAGAACTGGAACATGTCATTAGCAGAGCTTCACAATAACTTCCAGCTATTTCTCTGCAACATTCAGAAGTAGAAGCCTGTTTAGCACTTGGAAAGAATGAGGCATTTGGCAGCAATGTCTTGCTGACCAAGCAATTCTCCATCTCCTGGACAGCAAACGCTTAACCATTTACTGCACACGCTGTCCTGAAGGCAACTGATTCATCATTTTGGCAGCGAGGTTGTTTTAATGTCACTTAACAAGTTCAATATAGAAAGAAGACCTAGAGGCTATAATCATTTTAATCCATAGGCAGAAATTCTTGTCGTATGCTCTATCTGAACTTGTATCAATCCCTAACCTAATTGTGAGTCACTCAAAGTGAAGAATTTTTACAAACACTGTATCAGATTCAGGTGGTTTAGTAAACGCAGTAGCGGTCATTTACTTCAAAATAATGGCCCTTTTTCTTCTAAAGCAAATGACCACTTATCTCATCCCAATTTAGTCTCCATAGGGTCTACAGTCAACAGTTGGATATATCATCATAGCTGTCTGGTGATGTAAGCTCATTACACTATGAAGCTAGGAAAGATGGCATCCCATACATCAGATTGTAGAAACTTGAACGGACAAACATCTGAAATTCAATGGAAGTGCCTCTTATGTGAAATTGCAAAGCATGCATCTGGGTTCCCTGTGGCCTCTGTTGTAGCTCCTCATTCATTCTACTTTTCAGATTGTGAGAAAGGTAAATCTAACCTGCTTGGTGAACCCACGGGCTTGGGCCAAGCTTATTTACATTCTGTCCCACATTCCTCTCCAATGAATTCCTGGGCATGCATGGAGTAAAATCAACAGACAGCCTGATCTCATCAGTTTCTTGCCCGATGGCTTAAAACTACTCCCTATGTCAATTATCTTTCTTCTCCCTTTTTTTGGTTTTCACTCCCTATTCCTCTGGTCTTCAAATAACATAAAGGAGTAGGAGCATATGTGAACATTCTCAAAGATAGTAGGAACTGCCGATGCTGGAGAATCTGAGATAACAAGATGTAGAGCTGGATGAACACAGCAGACCAAGCAGCATCATAGGAGCAGGAAAGCTTGACATTTCGGGCCTAGACCCTTCTTCAGAAATGGGGGAGGGGAAAGGGGTTCTGAAATAAATAGGGAGAGAGGGGCAGGCGGATAGAAGATGGATAAAGGACAAGATAGGTGGAGAGGAGACAGACAGGTCAAGGAAGCGGGGTTGGAGCCAGTAAAGGTAAATGTAGGTGGGAAGTTAGGGAGGGGATAGGTCTGTCCAGGGAGGGCGGACAGGTCAAGGAGGTGGGATGAGGCTAGTGGATAGGAGATGGGGGTGGGGCTTGAGGTGGGAGGAATGGTTAGGGAGGTGGGGATGAGCTGGGCTGGTTTTGGGATGCAGTCAGGTGAGGGGACATTTTGAAGCTTGTGAAGTCCACATTGATACCCTTGGGCTGCAGGGTTCCCAAGCGAAATATGAGATGCTGTTCCTGCAGCCTTTGGGTGGCATCGTTGTGGCAATGCAGGAGGGTCATGTCGTCCAAGGAGTGGGAGGGGGAGTTGAAATGGTTTGCGACTGCGAGGTGTGTTCCCCATGCAGATGGCCTAAAGGCCCTCTGCTACTTCCTGTCCCGCAGGCCTGACCAGTCCCCCTCCAGTGACACCCTCATCTGCTGAGCTGAACTTGTCCTCACCCTTAACAACTTCTCCTTCAATTCCTCCCACATCCTACAGACAAAAGGGGTGGCCATGGGTACCCGCATAGGCCCAAGCTATGCCTGCCTCTTTGTAGGATACATGGAACAATCCCTCTTCCTTACCTACGCTGGCCCAAACCCCACCTCTTCCTCCGTTACATTGATGACTGTATCTGCGCCGCCTCGTGCTCCCATGAGGAGTTCGAACTGTTCATCCACTTCACTAACACCTTCCACCCCAACCTTAAGTTCACCTGGACCATCTCTGATACCTCGCTCTCCTTCCTGGACCTCTCTGTCTCCATCTCTGGCATCCACCAGAAACCGATATCCATTTCAAGCCTACCGACTTCCACAGCGACCTAGAATACACCTCCTCCCACCCACCTTCCTGCAAAAAGGTCATCCCCTATTCCCAATTCCTTCGCCTCCGCCGCATCTGCTCCCGAGATGAGGCATTCCACTCCCGATCATCTCAGATGTCCTCATTTTTCAAGGACCGCAACTTCCCCCCCTCAGTGGTCGAGAACGCCCTCGAACGTGTCTCTTGCATTTCCCGCAACTCATCCCTCACGCCCCCTCCCCGCAATAACAACCAAAACAGAATCCCCCTCGTCCTCACGTACCACCCTACCAACCTCCGAATCCAACGCATCATCCTCCGACACTTCCGCCATCTGCAATTTGACGCCATCACTAAAGACATTTTTCCCTCCCGACCCTTATCTGCCTTCCGGAGGGACCACTCTCTCCGCGACTCCCTTGTCCGCTCCACACTCCCCTCCAGCCCCACCACATCCGGCACTTTTCCCTGCAACCACAGGAAGTGCTACACCTGCCCCTACACCTCCCCCCTCACCCCCATCCCAGGCCCCAAGTAAATCTTCCACATCAAACAGATGCTCACCTGCACATCTGCCAATGTGGTATACTGTATCCGCTGTTCCCGTTGTGGCCTCCTCTACATTGGGGAAACCAAGCGGAGGCTTGGGGACCGCTTTGCGGAACACCTACGCTCGGTTCGCACGAAACAACTGCACCTCCCAGTCGCAAACCATTTCAACTCCCCCTCCCACTCCTTGGACGACATGTCCATCCTGGGCCTCCTGCATTGTCAGAAAAATGCCACCCGAAGGTTGCAGGAACAGCATCACATATTTCGCTTGGGAACCCTGCAGCCCAATGGTATCAATGTGGACTTCACAAGCTTCAAAATCTCCCCTCCCCCTACCGCATCCCAAAACCAGCCCAGCTCAACCCACCTCCCTAACCATTCCTCCCAACCTCAAGCCCCACCCCATCACCTACCCACTAGCCTCATCCCACTCACTTGACCTGTCCGTCCTCCCTGGACAGACCTATCCCCTCCCTAACTCCCCACCTACATTCACCTTTACTTGCTCCACTCCTGCCTCTTTGACCTGTCTGTCTCCTCTCCACCTATCTTCTCCATTATCCATTTTGTATCTGCCTCCCCCTCTCTCCCTATTTATTTCAGAATCCCCTTCCCCTCCCCCATTTCTGAAGAAGGGTCTCGACCTGAAATGTCAGCTTTCCTGCTCCTCTGATGCTGCCTGGCCTGCTGTGTTCATCCAGCTCTACACCGTGTTATCTGTGAACATTCTCAGATCTTTTGAGTATAGGAGTTCGAAAGTCATGCTGAGGTTGCGCAAGGCATTGGTGAGGCCTCTTCTGGAATACTGTGTCCAGTTCTAGTTCCCAAGTTATAGGAAGGACATCATTAAACTGGAGAGGGTTCAGAACAGTTTTACCAGGATGTTGCCGGGTATGGAAGGTTTGAGTTGTTAAGAAAGGCTGGATAGGCTGGGATTTTTTTTGCTGGAGCATAGGAAGTTTAGAGGCGACCTTATAGAGGTCAATAGAATCATGAGCGGTACAGATAGGGTTAATGGTAGGTGTCTTTTCCCTAAGTTGGGGGATTTCAAGACTAGGGGGCACATTTTCAAAGTGAGAGGAGAAAGATTTGAAAAAGTTATTGGGGCAACTTATTGACACAGAGGGTGGTTCATGTATGGAATGAACTTCCAGAGGAAGTGGTGGATGTGGGTACAGTTACAGCATTTAAAATATATTTAGATAAGTAGGAAAGGTTTGGAGGGACATGGGCCAGAAGCAGACAGGCGGGACTAGTTTAGTTTGGGATTATGTTCGGAATGGACTGGTTGGACCGAAGGGTCTGTTTCCGTGCTATATGACTCTGTGCCTATATATTACCTGTTGAAAATCCTCTGCTATTCAATGCAACATTGGCTGATGTTTGGCTTCAACACTTCCCCACTGATGAATGCTCGGTGATGACACTGCCCAATGAACTAGTATACACTGAGTGTTTCCCCATCAGCAAGTAGACCAGAATGCCATGATATTGTTGCTCGTCACATCATCTGTATCTACAGCCTGCTTCGGCTAACATGTTACTTAAGTAAATAAAGATATATTTTGAAAGTGGCAGGCTCTATTAACGATTATCCATTGAGCATTCCAGTCATACGTAAGACAGCTACAATATGCGTCCTCTGGTGTAATGTGGTTTGCAAAACACATAAATTATTTTCCATCTGTCTGAGTTTTCACATTAATCCTGGGCGGTAATGAGGGAACCTTTTCTAGGGGAGACAAGGTGGTACTGCGAAAGGGATGAATGAGTACTTTAGGGATACGAAAAGAAATATTTCCTCATGACTTGTCAAGAATGACAATTATTAATTAAATGCTACACAGCACTCCTGACAGAGCAGGCTCTGTAAAAGGCACTGTGTGGACATCTGGGCTTTTAGTTAATGAAAAAGATTCAGTGAGCAGACAAATTTACTGCTTTATTAGATTGTTATTTGGCCTAATATAAAAGAGGATGATTTACATCATACTTTAGGCAAGCTGCCCCTGACTCTGCTCTAAAGATGGCTCGTCAGTATGAAAAGAAACTCTCATTCTTGCACGATTGCAAATGTTCTAGCTCTTATCCATTGATTGCTGATTTGATTTCATTTATTACTGGCACATGTACAGTGAAAAGTTTTGTTTTGAATGCAGTACAGGCAGATCACACTGTACAACGATCATAGGGTGACTGAACAGAGCAAGGAATAAAAGTTACAGCTGAAAAGAAGGTGCGCAAACAGCAAGATCGATATTAGTTTTGAAAACTGGAGGTCCATTCAGAAGTTTAACCACAGCGGGGAAAAAGCTGTTCTTGAAACTGTTGGTGCGTTTAAGATTCTGCCCAACAGAAGAGGTTGGAAGAGATTATAACCGGCGTGGGAGGGGTCGTTGATGTTGGTTGCTTTCCCGAGGCAGCGAGAAGTGTAGATGGAGTCAACGGACAGAAAACTGGCTTATGTGATGGACTGGGCTGCGTTCACAACTTTTCTTCGGGGACAGCAGTTGCTGTATCAAGCCATGATGCAGCAAGATAGAATGCTTTCTATGGCACATCCACAAAAGTTCATGAGAGTCCTCACAGACATGCTTAGCCTCCTGAGGAAGAAGAGGTGTTGTTGTGCCTTCTTGACCATCGCATCCATGTGCGTGGTCCAGGACAGATTGTTGGTTATTGTCCCTCCTAGGAACCTGACGCTCTTAACCATCTCCACCTCAGCTCCATTGATGTAGATGGGGACGTGTCCTCCACTCTGCTTGCTGAAGTCCATTGAGCTGGGTTCTGCTAAAGGAGCTGCTATTCTGCCTTCGTTGCATGCTCTAACTCACGCTAAGCATATCTATAGTCCCAGGAGACAACAAGCTTTCTCCTCAGAAACTGCCATCTATCACCAGGTTGAGCAATCTCTTACTTGATTTTCCTTCCAACCCTTCGGGGAATGACCTTGAACCAATGACCCTCCTTAGTACCGTTGATAAAATGAATGGCTTTTAATGAGGGGACGGGGTGGGGTGATGGGTCCGCGGGAGTGAACTGCTCTCCTGCACTCGGGCCTTTAAGAAATATAAATGCCTGACTTTCAGCATCCAAAATTACAGCTGTGGTTCAGTGGGTCACAGTCACACCTCTGAGTTACAATGCTTTGGGGTCAAGTCCTGCTCCAGAACTTGAGCACAGATATCGAGACTGACACTCCAGAGTATTACTGAGAGACTGCCGGACCGCTGCAGGTGCTGTCTTTTGGAAGAAATATTTAACCATGGCCCTTTCAGCCTGTTGGGCATATGTGAAATCGTCCATTCGGCACTTTTTTGAAGGAGAGCCGGTAAATTATCCCTAGTCAAAATTTATTTCTCAACATTACAGAAAACACAGATTACCTGATCATTATCACATTTCTGTTAGTGGGGTCTTGCTGTGCACATACATGTGTCCTATATTCCAACACTGACTACACTTCAAAACTGTATCAGAGATAAAAGGAACTGCAGATGCTGGAGAATCCGAGATAACAAGGTGTGGGGCTGGATGAACACAGCAGGCCAAGCAGCATCATAGGAGCAGGAAAACTTGACGTTTCGGGCCTAGACCCTTCATCAGACATTCGCCTGCTTTCCAGGATTATTAGTCGAATGACCTTAACACTTCACCATCGTATGTGGCTCTGTGTCCAATTTTATTGGGCACCATTTTTTGTGGAGCACCTTGGGATGCTTTACAATGTCATCAGCGGGACGTAAATGTGAGTTGTTTTCCTCGAATAACCAGCTAACGTCTATGATTGTGCCTGTAGCCTCTGATTAATGGATACTTGGGTAAGGCTGTGACCATTGGTTCAAAACATCAGCAAGGTTCCAGAGAAGTGAGGAGGTTAAGTGCACAATTTATTTTGAAGACCTGAAGAATGCATTTCTGATGAAGGGTCTAGGCCCGAAACGTCAAGCTTTCCTGCTCCTATGATGCTGCTTGGCCTGCTGTGTTCATCCAGCTCCACACCTTGTTATCTCACACTTCAAAACTGCTTCATTGGTGCAAAGTAATCGAGACTTCCAGTGGTTATGAAAAGTGTAACAGAAATGGAAGACTTCCCTTTTTTATTTAAAACTGCAAGCTTTCCCTTCTTTTATCTGTATTCGTTCACAAAGGAACGCTGATTTAGTGGAATCTGAAACAGAATTCCCAAGGCATTTGGGCCTTTCAAAGGGATGTATATCTACTTTAGTTAAATGGACAGGAATAATCAGGATGAAATCCAATGACAACTTGCTGGTGAGAGGAAGCAGGTTTGAGATTCACACCTCTGTCTTCAGAGAGAGAGAAAGAGAGAGAGAGAAAGGGCATGTACTTTCAGAATTCTCCCGGTTCTGCAGCAGTTTGCAAATCAGAGCAGGAGGAAAGGGAGAATCTCTTTGATCTGAATATCGACAGCGCATATCTTAATGGCTTCCGTGCAGCACTTCCTCAAAGTCTACTCCCAAAGGCACAGTGGCTCTGTTCACTGGGAGGCTGCTCTTATTGTAGGTCTGTATGTCTGCGGGTTAGGTCTGCAGCCAATTGCCGATTCAGTACAGCTTTGCACGGAACTGGCAGATTGGTATTGCAAATTGAGTGACGTTAGTTCACTGACTGGCACCATTCCTACAAATTGACTTCTCACTATAACCGTGATGTGTGGAACGAGGAAGCTTTATGCAGGTGCCAATGTGGGATTAGCGGTTAAAATACAACGTGCCACTAATAACAGTAGGAAATACTATCGTGTCCTTGAGTCAAAATGCTCAATCTTTGCGTGTCCATGATCGGCAATCAGTCAACCTTGGCATTGGAGGGCAAATTTTCTTTGACTTAAAATAGCAAGAGTTGCTGAATGGGCACATTCACTGTCCGTATCAAATCCTAGCTCAGGAGGCAGGCGAACTCATCTGAAACCTTACACACAGTCAACTAGGATTCACTTAGTGCCCAGTTATTGTTAACATCTTTAAGAGGTTAAGAACCTGAACTGAAATTTGCCGACCCAAAGTTGCTCAGATTGGAGGAGGTTGAGTGCAGTCGTGGTATTGACCTATGAGACAGCAAAAGAGAATTGTTATATGGTGGAAAGAGACGATTTCTCCACATGACTTACACTGCAGCATGACTGGATACTGGCAATGGAGTCGCTGCCTAACTATTTCTGGAATCTGAAAAATAAGATGTGTATCTGACCTGCGTTAACTCTTGGTGTCCCAGAACCTCAAACTTTAAATTCTCAGCCCCGAAATTGTGATCGAGGGACAAGCCAGGCCCTATTTCTCTCACCTCCAGGTTACATGTGACTGAAAATACCAAACTAGGCTATCTGAATGACCTTTTGAACAACAAAAAGAAAGTTATTATCAGGCAGTAACCCTGTCAAGCACTGCTTACCATCAAGATCTGGCTGCTTACCATATAGATCAGTTTTGTCCGAAAGACTCTGATTGTAAACACCTCCAACTGGGAGAAGCAGTTCATGTCTCTTTATATCTGTCTCCCATGAGTTAAATGGACTGAATCTAGTGTGAGATGTTCTGTTCCTAAGCAACACCCAGCTGCCGCCTCACAGACCTGCACAGATAGTTTTCTTTAATTCTAGGCACCATTAACTAATGGATTTGAGGATTAACAGCTCAGCCTTTTGAAGCATCGCTGCTCCTGGGAGTTGCTGAAGGGCCAAGATACTTGGTGTGATTGACAGGGCAAACGAGCTCGCTGATTGGGAGGCATCCAAGAGGCCTGCGGTGCACAGACAGCTGATGAAACAATTAAATACAAAGGATAATCCCCATGCTTCATCCCGTCAATCAATAAACTTTATTAGCGTCCTTTCAACTTCTTTCAGGGTTATGAATGTCAAAGACTCTATCTCATTAAATTAAGAAGGACTTTGCGGTGAAATATGGGGGATGGAGGAGCCGTTAGGAATGGCCAGATTGAATATGGTTATAAATGGTCAACTCCATTCTTATTCTCTGCCAGCATAACTGTCTTGCAATGCGTTATACAAATGCATTATTATTGGATGGTCCGACACAGTAAGAGCTGTAAACTTTTTGAGCGCACAAAGGGTCCTAACTGAGTCCGTTCATTGTTCTCATCCAATGTATCGCACACAAATCTTAGAAAGTAGAAACGCTGATTGTGTCAGCCTGGCCTGTTGCAACGACTTGTACAGTGAGCCCAGCTCAAACCAAAGACTGGCTTAGGTAGCACACAGGGCGCAGCGTATGGACCAGTTCAGCATCAATGAAGCCCCGTGTGTTTATATTTTCACAACAAAGGTATTGGAGACAAGTTGGGGTGGCACGTGGCTTAGTGTTTAGCACTGCTGCCTCACAGCGCCAGGGACCCGGATTTGATTCCAGCCTTGGGCGACTGTCTGTGTGGAGTTTGCATATTCTCCCTGTGTCTGCTTGGGTTTCCTCTGGCTGCTCCAGTTTCTTCCCACAGTCCAGACAGGGTGCTTAAAAGTGGTATTTACCACGTCTGCCTTCGTGACTCTGCCCTTTGAGTATAGCAGTTGGGAAGTCATGTTGGGGTTGCACAAGACATTGGTGAGGCCTATTCTGTAGTACTGTGTCCAGGTCTGGTTACCCAGCTATAGGAAGGGAATTATTAAGCTGGAGCGGGTTCAGAAGAGATTTACGAGAATGTTGCTGGGTTTGGAAGGTTTGAGTTATAAAGAAAGGCTGGACAGGCTGGGAAATAGTAGGAACTGCTGATGCTGGAGAATCTGAGATACCAAGGTGTACAGCTGAATGAACACAGCAGGCCAAGCAGCAGCAGAGGAGCAGGAAAGCTGACGTTTTGGGTCTGGACCCTTCTTCA
>JAHRHZ010000094.1:3634050-3646816 GCA_024137785.1 Ginglymostoma cirratum | reverse complement strand
GACCCTTCTTCATTTTCTGAAGAAGGGTCCAGACCCAAAACGTCAGCTTTCCTGCTCCTCTGATGCTGCTTGGCCTGCTGTGTTCATTCAGCTGTACACCCTGGTAACCCTGGATAGGCTTGGACATTTTTCACTGGAGATCAAGAGGTAACCTTATAGGGATTATTAAATCCTGAGGGATATAGATAGGGTTAATGGTAGGTGTCTTTTCCCTATACTGGGACATTTGAAGACGAGGGGACACATTTTTAAGGTGAGAGGAAAGAGATTTAAAAAAGACATGGGGGCAAATTTTTCACACACAGGGTGGTTCACGTGTGGAATGAACTTCCTGAGGAAGTGGTGGATGTGGGTACAATTACAAGGTTTAAAAGACATTTGGATAAGTACATGAAGAGGAAAGGTTTTGAGGGATATGGACCAGGAGCAGGTAAGTGGGAATAGTTTACTTTGGGATTATGCTTGGCACGGACTGATTGAACCAAAGGGTCCACTTCTGTGCTGTATAACTCTATACGCAGGTTAGGTGGATTGGCCATGCTAAATTGTCCCATAGTGTCTGGGGATGTGCAGGCTAGGTGGGTTAGCCATGGGAAATGTCGGGTTACAGGGATGGGGCAGGGGGTGGATCTGGGTGGGACGCTCTTCAGAAGGTTGATGTGGATCCGATGGGCCGAATGGCCTGCTTCCAAACTGTAGGGATCCTATCATTTTTAAATTACAAATTTCCTTTCACAACTTTCTGAAGAGTGGAACAGCACTTTCGCAGAGAGAATTATCTTTTCTTTCTCCAAAATTCATCCTCAGACACAAAGAGGTCCTGTACGAACACTTCTCACTGATAACGCTCATGAAAAGCAAACATCAGGGAGAAGCTCATGGGGATAAAAAGCACAAACATTAAAGTCTGCAGCAAATTATTCTTCCCTAACCAAAGCCTCGAGCAACAACTGGGAATCGTTGCAGGAAACAGATATTGAAATAAACACATTCACATTGCAAAATTGGGATAAAGGAAATCTTTCAAATGCTTCTGGCATGCAGCAACTTCATTCTTGAATTTTATTGTTGTGGCTCGCTGTGTCTGTCGTCATCTGTTGGGATGAAATCTCAACACAGGAACAGACGATAAGAGTTGAGGGTTCCGCTCCAGACATGCGACAGAGTCACGTTGCTGTATATTTATTTAAATAACTACAAGACTCTGGTTGAACATGGCACTCTGAATCTCAAAGGCCCACAACGGCCCCAGGATAACACGTACAATCTGACGTTTTAAAAAATTGCCTCTTGCTGTTCAGGTGATTTGGTGTGATGCTCCAAAATTCGGAGGAACAAACATCCAGGAGGTATTTCTGCACGTTTATGTTGTTATGGACCAGACCATACACCCTCAAAATATTTTAAGGTAGCCTAGACTCTAATATTTTCTTATTTTCAAAGGCAAATGTTAAGTGTCCCAGGTGCAATGCGACTGGTCAAAGTACAAAACGCAATTTATTTAGACACTGTAGTTAAAATACAACTAAAGAAAGACAATAATAGCTCTATTGGAAATCGTAACAGGATAATAGAATTGCTAATTAGCTATTCCAATATGGTAACATCCCATAAACACACTCCTTGGTAAAACAGAAAAGTCAGACACAGATTCTCACATGCAGTTCCCCAATCCAGGAGGGGAAAAAAAAATCACCAGAAAATTCAGAGAGAGTAGCAGTTAAGAGACATTCACTGAAGCTTTCAACTCTGTTGAGACCCCAATAGCTTCTGATGCTACTGAAAAACTCAAAACCCAGAAATCTGGATCTCTGACAGCTGGCCACACACATTCAGGCTGTTAAAACAAGGTTTCACAAGCTGTTTACTCAAGCGGCCTCAACTGGCCAGCTCGGCACTGCTTGTTCAATCTCTCTCTTGAAAGAAACTCTTGAAAGGAAGAGAAAGCTTCAGGAAGTCCCCTCCTCAGAATGGGAGAGACCCGCACATCACCACAAAAGGCATTTGCATCCACCTTCGGTCAGGGGTGTTGAGTGGATGGTCTGTCTTGGCCTCATCCTGAGGTCCTCAGCATTTACCGGTGTTATCCTCTGTCAATCCGCGTGGTATTAAAACATAGCTGCATTGTACTGTAATTGCAGTGGGACATTCACTGCACCTGCTGTCATAGTGCCTGTAGGATCATTGCCAGGAACACTGCATGTGACAGGTGGGTCAAAGATTAGGGCCGAATAAAAAGACTTATTTAAACGCTTTGAATCAATCTGCTCCACATTCTGGAATCACTAACAATATTGAAAGGAGTAGGAAGCAGGTTCTGCTGAAAGGTTTTGCACAGTTAGGAGCTACATTGAAAAGCAGAACCTAGATCATCATAATCTTGGGCTTCTTTGAATCACAGGCAACCTGGCATGGAATAAATAAAGTCAAGGAGTTACATTCATGGCAATTATTTGGCACTTAGGAAGAAATGAGGGCAGAATTGGTTGGAGTTGACTGGCAAAGGCGTTCAGCAGAAAGCATGACTGATGAACAATGGCAAATGTTTTAAGAAAATATTTCATGACCTACAACTAGCAAGTAAAATAAAAATGGACAGTAAGAGCTTCCTTAAATATGTGCAAAGGAAGTGGGTGGCCAAAGTGAACATTGGGCATCTTAGAGAACAAAGCTGAGGGAATAAGAATGGGAACCCGAAATGGTAGAAAAGTTAAAGAAATACTTTGAATTGCTCTTCATAGAATAGGATGCTAACAACATTGTAAAAATAACAATTAATCAATCGCCAAGAAAGGGAGGCAACAAATATAAAAGGTATCAGGAGAGAAAAAGTGCTTGGGAAACTAGTGACGGTGAAGACTGATAAGTTCCCTGGACCTGGAATATTAATAGGAATAGACATAATGTATGCATTAGCAGAAATTTTCCAAGAATCCTCAGATTCTGGTAAAGACCCAGAGGAGTGGAAAACTGCCAATGTAGATCTTTGTTCAAGTGAATGGGGAGATAATAGACGGAAGAGAGAAAACAGAGGTAACCTCAGGCCAGTTGTCTTTATATCTGTCATGTTGCAGCTGTACAGGACATTGGTGAGGCCACTTTTGGAATACTGTGTACAGTTCTGGTCTCCCTGCTATAGGAAGGATGTTGCTAAACTTGAAACGATGCAGAAAAGATTTACAAGTATCTTGCCCAGTCTGGATGGTTTAAGTTATAATGAAAGGCTGGATAGGCTGCAACTTTTTTCCCTGGAGGCTGAGGGGTGACCTTCTTGAGGTTTATAAAATCATGAGGGTCATAGATAAGGTGAATAGCCAAATACTTTGTCCAACAATAGAGGAGTCCAAAACTAGAGGGCATTGGTCTGAGGTGAGAGGGGAAAGATTCAAAAGGGTGCTGAGGGGCAGCTTTTTCACAGAGGGTGGTGCGTGTGTGGAATAAGCTGCCAGAGGAAGTGATTGAGGTGAGTACAATGTTTAAGACATTTGAACAGGTACATGAACATGAAAGGTTCAGAGAGATATGGATCAAATGCAGGCAAGTGGGACTAGTTAAGTTTGGGATGGTTGGCATGGACGAGTTGGACCAAAGGGTCTGTTTACATGCTGCACAACTCTTTGTCTCTGTCTACCCTACATCATGGCATATTGCTGAGGCATGGTCTGCCCGACAAAAGTTGGAAAAATTCAAAATCGGCCAATGACTGCCCCAATGAGTCAACACTTGATCATCTGGCAACACTAATAACCTGCTCTTTGATGCTCAGTTTTGGGCTCTGGTAGGGCCATGTGACCCCTGGCCTCACTACTTGGTTCGAACATGGACAAAAGTGCTGATCTCAAGAAAGGAGGTGAGAGAGACTGCCCTGTGACTTCAAGGTTGCATGTGACTGAGAGAGATGTCAAAAAACCCAAGCAAAACTGGATGCAATGGGAATCAGGAGGAAACGTTCCAGTGGTTGGAGTCATACCAAGTACAAAGGAAGATGGCTGCCAGTGATGGAGGTCACCATCCCAGAACGTCCCTGCAGGAGTTCCTCAGGGTGGTGGCCTAGGCCAAAGCATTTCAGCACCTTCCTCAATGATGTTTCCTCCATCATCAGGTTAGGATGGATAATGTTCATTAATGATTGCACGATAGGTAAATTTCATATTCATATTCGTAACTTTCATAGGCAACAGGACCAAGCCTACATTCAGGCTCGGGCATATAAATGGCAACTAATATTCATGCCACATAAATGCCAAGTAATGACAATTTCTGACAAGACTGGATCAAACCAGTTCACATTTCACTGGAACGCAGGAGATTGACAGAAGTTTATAAGATTGTGAATGGCATGGATAGAGAGGGAAGTATGAGGCTTTTTCCAAGGGTGGAAGGGTCAATTACTGGGGGACACAGGTTCAAGGTGTGAGGAGGTACGTTTAAAAGAGACAGGCGAGGTATGTTTTTCACACAAAGGGTGGTGAGTGCCTGGGACGTGCTGCCAGAGGTGATGGTGGAAGCAGATACAATAGCAGCATTAAAGGAGCATTTGGATGAATACATGAATAGGAAGGGAATAGAGGGATACGGATCCTGTAAGTGATGACAGTTTGAATACGGGAGGGCAAAATGTGTCAGTGCAGGCTTGGAGGGCCGAAGGGCCTGTTACCATGCTCTGGTGTTCTTTGTCCTCATGATCAATGGCAGTACCATTGCTAAATCCTCCTATTACCAACATCAAATGATCTCTGTAAAGTCAACTATTTATGTTTGTTTATCTGTTTATACTTTGTTTTCTCATACACCAGTAATGTATGGGGTGTTTATATGCAATGTTTAAATGCTTGATTAAGCTCTGAAAGCGATGGGTCAGTATGTGCACATTAGTCAGTAAACAAGCCTAAACAAAACCTTTTGCAATACTGAGGAGTAAATACTTAAGACAAACGTGTGACGTGTATCCAACTCTGCTTTAATGGAGACATAAACCCACTTAAAACAAACATGCTAAAATAATGTCCAGAGAAGTATTACCCAAAGCATTAAGCATCATCCACTGTGGTCAACCATAATCTTTAGGTGTTTACAGCAACGTCAAACCCCAAAGTTCACTCATTCTTCCAGGAAGTCTCCATAATTGCAGCTACAAAAAATAAATTTAAACTAAACAATGGGGGGTGAGGAGGGGGACATCAGTTGCATTGAAAATTATCGAAAACGCTAAAGAGGGGAGGGCTCAATAGAGGTTAAAGTTTCTAGAATAAATAATAGGATTGAGAGTATGGGAAAGGGTCAAGAATCTAAGTTCAAGCACAGAGATAAGTGGGCAACTACTAGAAGGGGGGGAATTCAATGCAAGATTGAACATGTTGTACTTAAATCCACACACAGTGTATGAGCCAAGGCAAATGAGCTGGTATTGCAGATCGAAATTGGCAGCCACGATGTTTTTTGGGTATCACAGAGATGCGGCTGCAAGATATTGAAGGATACAGGTCCTGTTGAAAGGACAGGCAGATGGGCAGAGGGAGCGGGGTTACCTTGTAAGTAAGAAATGAAATTAAAATCGATACCAAGAAGTGACGTCAAGTCGGAAGGCAGAGAATCTGTGTGGGTAGAGTCGAAGAACCACGGGGGAAAATTGACCGTGATGGGCGTGGTGTACAGGCCTCCTAGCAGTAGTCAGGATGTGGGGAAGAAAATAAATCAGGAGAAAGGAAAAAATAACTAAGGCACTATTACTGTAATCATGGGGGACTTCAATGTGCAGTTGGACTGGGAAGATCAGGTTGGTGGTGGATCTCAAGAAATGGAATTTGTGGAATGTCAACAAGATGGGTTTTTTTTAAGAGCTCATGATGAAACAAGCAATTCTGATGTGTAATGAAGCAGGCTTGATTAGTAGGCTGAAGGTGAAGAAATCCGTGGGGGCACTGGCCACAATATCCAACCCTGCCGATTGAGAGGGAGAAGCTGGAATCAGATGTAATGGTATTACAACTGACTAAAGATAACTACAAAGACATGAGGGAGGAGCTGACCAAGAGCTGATTGGAAGGGAAGCCGAGCAGGGAAGACAGTGGGGTGGCAATGGCAGGAGTTTTTGGGGGTAATTCAGCAGGCACAGCAGAAATTCATCCCGAGGAAGAAACATACAAAAGGGAGCAAGAGGCAACTATAGATGACAAAGGAAGTCAGAGACAGCATAAAAGCAAAAGGGAAAGCATAGAACGCGGTGAAGATTATTGGGAAGCACTAAAAAATCAATAAAGGGAAAAAAGGTGAAATATGAGAGTAAGCTAGTTACCAATATAAAAGAAGATTGCAAGAACTTTTTTAGATTCATAAAATGTAAGAGAGAGGCAAGAGTAGAAAATGAGATGAGGGCAGTGGTAATTGGGAGCAAAGGAATGGTGGAGGAGCTCAATAGATACTATCTATTGGGGATACCAGTAGCAGACTAGAACTTCAAAACAGCCAGGGGAGAGAATTTATTGTAGTAACCATTATTAAGGAGATGGTGCCTGGGAAGCTGTAAGGTCTGAAGATGGGTAAAGCACCCAGACCAGATGGACTACACCTCAGAGTTCTGAAGGAGATAACTGAGGAGACTGTAAAAGCTTTGGTGGTGATCTTTCAGGAACCACTGGATTCAGGGAGGGTCCCAGAGGACTGCTGGAAAGTGGCTAATGTAAAATCCCTGGTTTAAGGAGGGAAGGAGGCAGGAGGGAAGGAGAAGATTATAGGTCGGTGAACCTGACCTCAGCTGTTGGCAAAATTTTAGAGTCCATTGTGAAGAATGATATTAAGGATAAGGATGAGAGTACTTGGAAGTGCACAGTAAAGTAAGGTCAAGTGGAGGTCATGCCTGACAAGTCTGTTAGAATTCTTTGAGGAGGTAATGAGCAAGTTAGACAAAGGAGGACCAGTAGATGTGAGCTATTCGGATCTACAGAGGGCTTTTGATAAGGTCCCCCACAGGAGGCTGCTAAATAAGGCAAGAGCCCATGGTGTTAGGGGCAAGCTACAAGCATTGCTAGAGGATTGGCTGGCTGGCAGAAAGCACAGAGTGGGATAAAGGGAGTCTTTTCCAGGATGGCAGCTGGTGACGAATGGGGTTCCACAAGGGCCAGTGTTGGAACCATAACTGTTCATGTCAACATTAAGAATCTGGATGAAGGAACTGAGGGCATTGTTGCTAAGCTTGCAGATGACACAAGGACAGGTGGAGGGGCATGTTGTATTGAGAAAGTGGGGAGGCTGCAGAAGGAGTAGAAAAGGCTAGGAGAGTGGGCAAAGAAGATGAAATACAATTTGCAAAAGTGTGAGGTCATGCTCTTTGGTCGGAAGAGAGATGTGGATTATTTTCTAAACAGGGAATGGCTTTGGAAATCTGAAGCACAAAGTGACTTGGGAATCCAAGTTCAGGATTCTCTTCAGGTTAACATGCAGGTTCAGTTGGCAGTTAGGAAGGCAAATGCAATGTTAGCATTCATTTCAACAGGTCTAGAACACAAGAGCAAGGATGTACTGCTGAGGCTGTATAAGGCTCGGGTCAGATCACATTTGGAATATTGTGAATATTTTTGGGCCCTGTATCTAAGGAAAGATGTATTGGCCTGACAGGAGTCCAGAGGAGGTTTACAAGAATGATCCCATGGTTGAAAAGCTTATGATACAGGGAGTGGTTTGATGACTCTGGCTCTGGACTCAGTGGAGTTTAGAAGGATGAGGGGGATCCGATAGAAACTTACAGAATACTGAGAGGTCTAGATAGAGTGGACGTGGGGAAGATACTTCCACTCATTGGAGAGACTGGGACCAGGGACACAGCCACACATCTCAGGGTGAAGGGATGGCCCTTTAGAACGGAGATCAGGAAAAATTTCTTCAGCCAGAGGATGGTGACTCTGTGGAACCCATTGCTGCAGATGGCTGTACACACACACACACACACAAACACACACACGCGCACACACACACACACACACACACACACACACACTCCAGTGTAATTCTTCTGTTTTTGTAACAAGGGAGTGTGTTCAAAGGTTTGATGTGTTCAAAAAGGTTACATCAACTCCAAGCCATCCCATTGTACTCCAGAGAAACTATGCAAGAGATGTCAGATACACAGAATGGGATCGATTATTAAAAATTCAAATAGCAATTGACTTTATCTGTGTACATTGGCAATTTTAATATTAACCAGAAAATGAAACAGTTCATCAAGGCAGCCATCCAGCACGCAAACTTTATATTTCTCCATGCAATTCATGTAACTGGAAATACAGTCCAGTCAGTTGTGGAATACATGTGTGTATGCATAAGACACATCGCAGTAGGACATGAAATGGGCTCTGAAAGTGGACCCACCAGCTGTCAATCACCTCGTAGATAAACTAAAAGCTGTTTACAGCCGCAGACGTTAGGGCAGGGAAGGGAGTTGCAAAAATAAATGAAGCATGCGCCAGAGAAAGTCTACAAACAAACTACAGGGGCTGACAAGATTCCCAGAGAGCAGCCCTCTGTGTTTTATTTCACCCCAGAACTAATTATCTACCATCTGGGGAAGCCCTGTGAGTTTCAACTTACCATCCAGCTACCAACACAAAGAAGCTTGAATTTTAAGGGGAGGATCTCCATATAAACACAAAGTTACCCTTTCTGAATGAACTGAAAGATTGCATTCTGCTTCGAGCAGTCACTTCTAATGAGCAACATTATTCATGCAAGATTCCGCAGTGCATGCATTCTCAGTTGGGCTGCCAGGTCAAGACCCACGTGCAATTTTTCTTGAGGAGATGGTTTACTAATGAACAGGAAGCTCCTATACAGACTTCCTTTAACATAGTCAACTGACCAATTACTGTGGAATGTTTCACTTGACTGCATTTTGCACATGAAGTCAGTGTTCAACAGATTTAGACGATTTTTACGAGGATGTTGCCAGGATCGGGAGGCCTGAGTTATAGGGAAAGGTTGGCCAGGATAGGACTTTACTCCTTGGAACATAGGAGAGTGAGGGGTGACCTTATTGAGACGTATAAAATCATGAGGGGCACAGACAGGCTAATTGCATACACTCTTTTTCCCAAGGATGTGGAATTGAAAACTAGAGGGCACAGGCTTAAGGTGAGAGGGGAAAGATTTAAGTAGGACCTGAGGGGAAACTTCTTGACACAGAGAGTGATGGGTATATGGTATGAGCTGCCAGAGAAAGTTGTTGAGGCAGGTACAACAGCAACATTAGAAAAAAAACATTTGGATAGGTACATGAATGGTAAGGGTTTAGGGGGATATGGACTGAATGTGGGCAATTGGGACTAGCTGAGTGTGCACCATGGACCAGTTTGGGATGAAGGGCCTATTTCCATGCTGCGTTACTTTATGACTGAGAGACCATTTGCCAGACTGCGTGATAGGAACTTTAAGGATATGTCTCCCATTACATCAAGCGGTGGCAAAGAACCCTTATGGTTTTGGATGGTAATCCTCGTGGTCCCTAATACTTATCTTGAGTGGTTACAACTCTAGCAGAATGGTTACATTTCAGGAAAGGCTGACCTTTCTCCTCTTAAGTGGGAACCTTAATCAACATAGTGCTGATTAGATACATACAGATTACAGGGGACACAATGGCCTAGTGGTATTATCGCTAGACTGTTCATCCAGAAACCCAGGTAATGTTCTGGGGACCTGGGTTTGAAGCCCACCTGCATGTGACTCCAGACCCGCAGCAACATGGTTGACTCATAACTGCCCTCTGGGCAATTAGGGATGGGTAAAAAATGATGGCCTAGCCAGCGACGCCCTTGTACCTTGAATGAGTAAAACAAATTACAGTGCTACGGATTCAACAAAAAATGTCAAATCTTCTACATCAATTTCCACAAGTGTTAAGGAAGTAAGCACCCAATTCACTTCTGTGGGTGCTGACCTGGAAGTGTTATCAATGAGACACTGCAAGTGACTGGATTTAACATCTGGGGGATTATAACTGGGCATCTAGAAAATCTCAAGTCATTCGTGCATTGTCAGAATGGTTTCTGAAAGAGAAATCATGTCTAACCAATTTACTGGACTTCCCTGAAGCAGTAGATATCCTGGATCTGGGTTTTCAGATGGTATGTGCCACACAAAAGGTTTACTGCGCAAATTTAGGTGTCATGCTGTAAGGGGTTGACATTTTATCATGGATAGAAGATGGGCTGGCTGGTGGAAAACAGAGGGGATACAGGAATGTGTCTTTTCCTGATGGGCAGGAGCCCTTCAGGGGTCTGTATTGGGCCTCAGCTTTTTACAATTTATACCAATGGTTTAGACAAGGGGAGCAAAGTCATGCTTAGTTAAATTTTCAGAGACATCAACATCGGTGGGAGAGCATTGCTGTGAAGGGGACATAAGATGTGGACAGATAGATACCCGAGTGGACAAAAAGCTGACAAGTAGAATACAAATCAGGTACACTGTGGGAAAACGTGAAGTTGTTCACTTTGGCAAGGAGAATTTGAAAAAAGGCAAAGTATTGTTTAAACTGAGGGTAACTGCGGATGTTCCAGTGCATGAGGCGAAACAAAGTTAGTAAGACAGTACGGCAATTAATGCAGAAGGTTCAAGAAATGTTCCTCTTTGTTAGAAGAGGAGTTGAACATAAAACTAAGGACGTTATGCTTTGGTTATACAGGGCGAGACCACATCTTGAACACCGTGTGCAGTTTCAGTCTTCTTGATGGAAATGCAATGAAAGTGGTGCAAGGGAGGTTTTCCCTTGGAATAATACTTGAAAAGAGTGGGTTGTCCTATGAGGAAGGTTTGGGCTCGTTTGCACTTCTGAAGAGTGGACGGGGACTAGACTGAAGTGATTCCTGGGTGGCCTTAGCAGGGTGGATGTGGAGAGGTCACTTCCCCTTGTGCGAGAGCTTAGAACAAGGGGACACCAGTTAAAAATTGGACGTCACCCTTTGAGGATAGAGATGGGGGATGAATCTTTTCTCTCAGAGGGTTATGCAACTTTGGAGTTCTCTATCACAAAAGGCAGTGGAAGCGGGGCCACTGAATATTTTTAAGTCGCCATTTGCTGACACCAACAGCTGTGGGATACTACAATTGAGTGTTCAGTTGGGGCCAAACAGCTCCAAGCACTGACATCACCATGTAGACTTTACACGTGACGTCACATCCAAATGCACAGGGCCAGGGAAGTGTGTAATGTTGGACTAGGCTTCAGTGGTGAGGAGAGGGGTGCCGTTTGTAAGACGGCCCCAGAGCGAGAAGGGGAAGACGGCCCAGAAGCCAGGGGATGGGGTGACAAAGAGAGAAACTGCACCGCCACCCCCACCCCATCCTGATCTCTCCCCCCACCCCATGATCACAATCCCCATCCCACCCCGAAAAATCTGCACACGCATGATCTAAAGCAGCACATGGGTTGGTGTCAGCCAACAGCCTGTTTTATAAGTCAGAAGTTAGGCAGGGAGATAAAAGGTTATTGGGAGCAGACAGGAACATAGAGCTCAAAACACAAATGATCATATTGGAAGGCAGGACAGGTTGAAGGGGCCAAATGGCCGCTTCAGCTCCTAATGTGAATATGCATTATACCCTCCCCCATACACAAGTTAATAACAGCGCCTCTCCTGATATAAAATCAACTGTCTCTCATTATGGAGTCAAACAGCATGGAAACAGACCCAACTCGTCCGCACCAACCAGACATCCCAACCTGACTGTATTTGCCAGCATTTGGCCCATTTTCTTGTAAACTCTTCCTATTCATGTACCTACCCAGATGCCTTTTAAATGTTCTAATTGTACCAGCCTCCACCACTTCCTCTGGCAGCTCGTTCCATACACGCACCACCCTCTGCGTGAAAAAGTTACCCCTCAAATCGTTTTTAAATCTTTCCCCTCTCGCCTTAAAACTATCCCCCCTCATTCTGGACTTCACCAACCTGGGAAAAAGAACTTGGCTATCCTTCCTGTCGTGTCCCTCGTGATTTTATAAACCTCTATACGGTCACCCCTGACGCTCCAGGGAAAGAAGCCTCAGCCTAGTCAGCTTTTCCCTATACCTCAAACCTTGCAGTCCTGGCAAGATCCTTGTAAATCCTTTCTGCACCCTCTCAAGTTTTACCACCACCATGGCTAATCCACAGCACAGAGCATGCAAAAATGGTCCATTTATTCAGTCAGCCACACAGCAATATAGCTGAGATGAACACTTCACTGACATACCAAGATTCATGTACATTACCCACAGTTTCCACACTCTCCTGTCCCCTCGCAAAGTCACCATTGACAGATGTCAATGTAGATTATCAGACACCATATAAAGTGCTTATTTTTTCAGGATGTCGCCAGAAACTTTTTTTTTTACCTTTAATACTATCCAAGGTAGATGCCAATATTTTAGAGTACACTGCTAAACGGATGCAAATAATCTTTGTTTTGTTTAACAACAAAACCATTCGGGGATATTGAAAACTTCAATCGTTTAGTCAAGTAACTGTGCTTTCTGTTGCTAACAAGGTAATCTTTTAGTTACTTGACTTAACATGTTCATGTTACTTTTCGAGCCTAGAATTACCTTGGATAATATTGACCATTTGGTATTCCTTGAGCTCTTGTTACAACACAGATGTTATTATCCCCCTGTTTAAAATGGGGGAAGACCTCAGTTAGAGTAAACAAGCAAAGTGTATGAATGAACACAGGAGGCCAAGCAGCATCAGAGGAGCAGGAAGGCTGACGTTTCGGGCCTAGACCCTTCTTCAGA